>JAVTVY010004569.1:0-41660 GCA_036873755.1 Hanleya hanleyi
GCGTGAGATTGGCCTTGTCGTTGTGTGCGTTGTAATCGAAGTCCACATGATTTTTGAAGGGGAAAGATTTGATGGGTTTTGAAGTATTCGTGACGTCTCGTAGAGACTTATAATGCATCAGACTTCTCAGCCCACCCATGAACTGCTTGGGGGTATCGTATTGACCTTCGGCTAGTTTGAGTCGAGTTTCTTGTCCTTCGTAGGTCACCTCGTACCATACTTCATTGGCTCGCACGTTGTACCACGAGTAAGGGTATTGGATATCCACGAGTCCACATTCCCAGCGTCCCGGTAAATGCAACGGTTGCGGTAACTGGGTCACGTACTTGGTCAAGGTGTTGTCAGGAAACACATCAGCCGAGCTGTTACTGGGTAGGGTGAGGTAAAACATGATGACTGAGCTGTCCTGCTGCTGCTGTTGGTTTTAATACTTCTCCCAGTCCTTGGGCGCTAATCGTCGTGATGGTCGCGGTGATTTAGCTCTTGGTGGTTGCAGGTGGTGGCGTGGTAAAAGGGGTGAAAACGTAGGTGCCCGCCGTGGTGGTGATTTGGGTGGTGACTCCGGTTCCCAAGGTTCTGGTGGTGTACTCACATTCTGCATAAAGGCCCAGCGCTGAGGGTTGCCCACCAATTCCTGTGGTACATGCATGTCTTTCAAGCCTTGAGCGAAGACCTCCCATCCTCGAGGATCCGTGTGCGACCTGCGTTTACGCATCAGATCATTCGCTAAATCCGTCATGTGGGTCCCGGGAACCACCCGATTCTGTACCAGGAGTTCGCCTTTATCATTCCAAGTCATGTTAGGATTCTGTTTCATCCGTTGTAATACCAGGCCAGCTTGTTTCTTGAACGAGGCAGGTACACTCTTCAGGACTTCGTCTTCGACCCACTGTGGGGCTGTGGAAGGTACCCCACCCGGCTGTTGGAACGGTGCTGAGGTCGGCGGTGTGTCACGTGGTGATGGTGGTGGTGGTGGAGCAGAGAGGGGTTTGTATTGGTCCATGAACGTCATGTACCGCTGAAGCGTCTCATTGTACCGTTGTACTTTCTCACTATCGCTTAACCCCGGTCTCTGTAAGATCTGTTGCATTTCTCCATCGAGGGTGTTTATCGTCTTCACCGTAGAAGGGACAGGGTAGGGCGACCGTGGTTCGACAAGGACCATTTTTTCCGTGTGGTTCAATGTCGGCCGAAGAGTCCACCCAATACTGGACCCAACACGGAAGCGGCCAACGGTGCTAAGATGGCCCCGAGAAAGCCGCCTTTCTGTAACACCTTTTTCTTTTGTGTTTGAGGGACCCGCTTGTGGACTAGGGTTCGGAGACCTGTGTTATGCTTGGCCAACTTGGTCTTCTGAGCCGGAGTCAGTGGTACGTTGCCTTTTAACAGGTTGTACCCGATCTCGCACAGACAGCGTACAAGGTCAGGGTCCGCACCGCGTACAATGGTTCGGACTAACTCAGGTGGGGCCGTCTTCAATACACGGAGCGTGGGAGCGTGCTTCCGTACTCGCGCAGACATCCTGTACAACTAATGCTAGAACCCACAACGCTGCCCTTTTTATCCACCTCACAGACAAAGTCAACCCTGCTGTGGTATTCATTCTTTTTATTATTCCCCATCATCAAACACACAGACCCCAGCTGGGGTCGCCACTGTGGATGTGTTTACATTATTTTTGCATGTACACGTGGTGGGTCTCTCCGGGAAAGATGCCGGTCCGTAGTCGAAGGTGGTCGGGGTGGCTTGCTTGAGGTCGAACAGCATATACCCGTGCTGAGGGGTTGTGGCATCTTTGAAGGCTTCCAACGCAAACGGTGTGCGGCCGGGATACATCTGTCTCGCCAGGTGCAGCAGTTGAGTGGTATCTCTCGGGTTTTTGAAGACCACCAGGTAGTGGGCATTTAAGCTGATATTCCGATGTTCTTTGTTTTTACTGAACAGATTCTGCACAATGTAGATGATACTGAGCCGTCGATGATGGCTGCCTTTGGTAAAGAGTTGGGTGACCCGTGCATCCGTCTCCGCCATGAGATCATCCAGAACCACCAAGGTGTCGGGTTCCAAATCGGCCAGGTTGGGTAGGCCTTCCACGAACGTGATGCGGGGCATTGCTGCATACGCTTCCTGCCATTCTCCGTAACACCACACGACTCGGGCAATGGGTGGAGTGATCATGCTGTCGGCGTGTTGAAGGAGCTTCCTGACGAAGTGCGTTTTGCCGGAGCCCGTCGGTCCTGCGATGACGCAAGTGAAGGGATGCTACCACCCAGGGTCCATGGTTCGACGTGTATCCGTTGTCGTGGTAACCCGCTCTTGTAAATTTCGTACGAGTGAACTGGAGTGGTGGTGGGTACAACGTCGGTCGTCGTTGTCTGTTCACTGTCAGGGATGGTGCTGGGGGTGGGTACAACGTGGGTCGTCGTTGTCGGTTCACTGTGAGAGATGAAATCCGGTGGGTGTTCAGACGTAGTGGGCGTACTTGGTGTAGGTGTAGAGCTTGGTGTGGAGCTCGACGTGGCTTGTACACGGGGTGTGGTGGTGACTGGGCTCGATACGACTGGTGCTCTCTGTAGACCGGTTTCGCTGGTGGCTGATGTTCTCAGTTGGTTAAGTAACGTACTGACATAGGCTACGTCGTAAAACACACCTCCGTACAACACACTCAGCAGGGTTAGCAATAGCACCCCAAAGACCACTTGCGCTTTGCGCGTTTTGCGAGACGCTGTGTTCAGAGGCAGCTGCTGTTGGTCCATAGCACTGTGGTCGGACGTGGAATGAAGGAGGACGGCAGTGGAGTCTGGCTTTAGAGTCGTTTCACCTGGTTGGCCGCGACCCAGGAATTGAAGGAACTGGGCCAACCTTGCCATTTCACGAAATGAAACAGTTTGCCACGTCGACGTTCCGTTTCCGAAATCTGCTCCACCGTGTAGTAGTCTTGCTGTGTTTTTAAAACAGGCTGTAATTCCGTCTCGTAAAACGTCCCCAGCAACGTTTCCCCTTGGAGATCTTCCAGTTCATAGACTCGCCGCTGTCGGGGTAGGCGCCGTTTAATCAGGAAGTGTTCATCGCTCCAGTTGGGCAAGTAATTTTTCTCGAACTTGCCCTTGACTTTACTGATCCGTACAGGGTCCCCGACCTTGTACACCGCCTTCGTCGTTCGCTGCGATGGCCTGGGGTACAAGACACGCCGGACTTGGGCTTCATTGCGTTGAGTCACGGTAATGGGGGCTCTCTCTATACTCCGATGATAGGCTCGATTGTAACCCCTCACCAGTTTCGGGAGAACATCGATGTACCGCCTTGTATTCTTATAGGTGAAATATTTATATATGCGGCCTTTCCACCACGGAAGCCTTGGTCTCGTTGTAAGTATGGAAGAAAAACACCTTCTGTTTCTTGAGAAAGGCTTGGAACGGTCTGTTGAGGAATTCTGTGCCTTCGTCGGTTTGCAAATACAAAGGTTTGCGCCCGGTCTTGAAGATGTCTTTGAACGCCATATAAATTTGCCCGATTTCGTCGGATGGAGCTACCGCGCCACGCGCTGGATAGGATATCGATTACATCCAGATATACCAGTTCTCACACTCGTTGTGTTTTGTGGCAAGGCGCTCATATCGACCAGAATCCGCTTGCCACTGGGCATCTATTCCTCCCACGATGACCCGGTTCCGTAGAAAATGGCGACGGACAGCTCGATGTAAGGTATAGGTGTCTTGTCTTCTTAACCAATCTCGGACTTGGGCACGTTGTACCCCCTGGGGTTTGGCCGCTCGATAGAGAGCCGACAATAGGCCGCCGGACTGTCGGGACTGTAGTATAAGTTATCCAGCACCTTCTCCCAGCGCTTCATGGTGACACAATGATGATGCACCCTGGCTCTATCGTTTATTTATAACGGGAATATCTTGGGCCGGAGTTTCTTTCTGATTTTCTTCGTGGACTTCCACAGTGGCCATGGTAAATGACCAGTCCAACTCGTCTGATGACCGCTTGATAAGCACTTCATCCACATCTTCCACGGCATCTTCCAATGCAGACCATAGATCAGGGTGAAGGGTAAAATGCACTGTACCTCCATCTAGCCGAGCCAATTGAGCAAAAAAGGGCCGCGTCGGATGTACACATCGTGACACAAATGGATGAGGTCGCCGTCCAGTTCACCAGACAACACCCGTTTGAATTTGGTTCAGCCCTCCCGGGACAGACGAATGTGGGCCGGGCACGGTTGTGTAGGGTCCGCATCACAGACGTCTCCCACCTCCTCCATGATATCGACCTTATCCGCATACACGTGCAGGAAAACCTCGGGGTCAAGCTGAAATACGCCAGTACTATATGCTCCGTCATGGTCAGTACGTGAATGGTACCAGATTTCACTGTCTCTCGTATTTATAGGGTGAACCCCGTGAGATCAAAGGATCAGGTGGTCATGTCATTGGGCTGACTGAGTCTAGCCGGGTAATCAATGGCATCGTCGTCGGGTTCATGTAGTTGTTTTTCATGGGGTTCAGCCAGCGCGTCTTCCATAGCACGAGCCCACGCCAATTGGTCTGGTGATCGTTCGTCCGGTGTAAACAGCTGGTCCACAATAGGCACTACTTTCTCCAAGGCTGACCACAGAGAGGGGGTTAGGAGAAACTTCGCGTAGGGTCTTGGTAGCGGCCCAGGCGTGGGAAGAGGGCGGTACGGTAGACGTAGATGGCATTGTCCATGTGGATGAGGTGTCCGTCCAACTCACCGCTCAACACCCGTTTAAATTTAGTCCAGCCATCACGCTGTAGCGTCACCGTATTCGATAGAGTCTCAGCGGACGCCCAGCAAATAGCTCCACAGTCTTCCACCAGGGTCACTTTATCTTCATAAACGTATAACCCCACCTGGTAGGGTGTAAGAGGCAGGATGGCTCGTAGTGACATGCTTGCTGTAAATGTCGAACGGTGAATGACACACACTCTGTCTGACCCTGGTATTTATAGTGTCAATACCACAGCGCCAGGGTGAATAGGGCACAGACTCGTATGAGGCCAACCAGCCGGTGCTGGTTGCGGCGTGAGCGCTCGTGGTCCATAGCCCGAGCATCAAGGATGGCTGTCATAGTCCAGTAGTGGTGAGTGATGGCACGCCTCTCCATCGAGTGCACTCTGTGGAGGACCGCTTCTGTGAACTCGTTCAGGATCTGGCGTCGTCCCTCGTTGTCGTCGCCATCTGCAAACATGGACCGGACCACTGCTCGGTAACCCGTGAATGAATTCACCACGGTGGCATACTGTAAAATGCGAGTCGCATGGGGCTGGGTCTCCGCCATGGCTCTGCAACCGTAGAAATGAAGGTGTGGGATCCAGAGGGACGTGTTTTATAGACCAGGTCACACATGCGCGCCTAGACGTCGGGTGTAGTCCGTGATACGTACTATTCTGATGGGTTAGTCCAAAAGGATGATATTCCTATCGCACACCCAACCCATCAGATGCCCCTTCACCTAGGCTTCACTTGGATACCTCACTCGACCCCATTGCACCATTAGGGACTCCCCTACATCATTCTGTTGAATAAAGTGATGAAAAAAACACAATGATGGGTTTTGACTTTCTCTCTCTCTCTTTTTATTTAAGTCAACAAGAATGGGTTACACTATATACAAATAGAATACAGGGGGTATGTACACATAGAATAGTAGTGGTATGTATAAGGTACAAAAAAAGTTCTGTCAGGAGTAGGATTCGAACCTACGACAGCAATTGCCGACCCGCATTTACACACAGGCGCCTTAGACCACTCGGCCATCCTGACTTTTACATTTGTGTATCAACAGTTATAGTTCGACATTGTTTTTTACAAGTCCAAGTAAGTGGTGCTCACACCGTCGGCCAACACTTTTCGTTTGGGATAAAAGAAAGTAAAGGCGTCTCGTTGCTGGATATAGGTGCGCATCTGGTGGTCCACCACCCGGAATCCTCTGTTGGTCCCACTGGCACTCGCTTGGCTCTGCAACACGCCCAGGTAGAGGGCCTTGTCGATGGCAGGGTCACGTCGGTTGACGCCTTTACAACTAAACTTATTGCTCTCTCCTCCATCTCCTCCGTAACAGTAATATGTCTTGGAGGAGAGAGCAATCATAGCATCTCCGCTCCACTCTAGTTTAAACAGGCCGGGTGTCCACTTGTCGTAGGTGTAGTGGTCGCGTCGGGGTAGCCACTGGTCCCGTTCCTCTTCATACTGGGCCCGTAACTCGGGTTTCACCAGGGACTCCCAATCTGCATTAGAGACGGCCATGTAGGCCGAATCGGTATCCATTTCCATGAGTTGCCAGTCTGGGGGATTAAAATACACACCCATAAAATCATAGAGAAACTGCAGCATCCTCAGCTTGGCCACCTGATAGACCATACATCCAATCTGCAGGGGTAAGTTGTACCGGATAGTCTTCTTTTCTGAAGTGACTTCATAGGTGTCGTCATCGATGACCTCCACGGACCGAAACAGAGGAGAATTCACTTTTTTGCGGGCTTGGGCAGTAGTACAAATGTTCACGTTGACGTGCTTATCCTGGTTCGTAACTGTTTTTCCGTAATAACCATTGCCAGTGAGCTTCCAAGATTCAGCGATGATGGCCTGACTCGGGTATTCATCACCTTGACGACGGGCCGACGTGACGAGGTCGGCATTCTCCGCAAAACAAGCCTCGGGTACGTACTGTATCACTTGATATATTTGAGTAATTTCCAAACCGTGGTTCATGTACCACTGCAGTAAGGGCGTGCCCAGCAAGATTTTCTCGGCCCACATACTCCCAATCAACATGCGGCGAGGTTTAGGCAAACACTCGTGTTGCTCCGCATAGGCGCCCATGGTGTCCCCAATATCCGCCCGACCCACCAGCGTGTTCTTAAAGATAGGAGGGCACTGGGCGAAGAGAGGCTTGAGAGTGTCGGGAACATGCAAATCACATTCCACAAAGCCGTAGAGCTGCACTGAACGAATGGCGTCCAACATCTGTGGCATACTGAGAAGTCGCCGACGACTCAAGGGGTACTCACGTTCTTTTAGGAACCGTTGTAAATGGGGGAGGGCCTGGCACATCGTGTGAAATTCACACTCCCACATTTCAATCAGATGGTATCCTCTCTCTTTGACATAATCACCGTTGGCCACTACTTCTTCCCGTAATTCTTGCGGTGTTTTTCCACGTCGCTCATTGAAACGTCCAGCGCTGAAATGACATTCGTGGCCGTGCCAGTAACAGCCATAAAACTGGAAAACGGTCGGTGTTCCTTGTACAAGGGCAAACCCATCGACGGGGAGTCGGCGATCTCCTATCCGCTTCTCTGTGGCGTTGGTTTGATGGCGTATATAAATGGCCCGTCGATAGGCTTCCCAGTCCAACCACTGGTCGGCGAGATGTTTGTAAGGTGACCGTTGCGGTGTAAAATGCCGACCTTCTGCCAACCAACGTGTATAATGGCCACTGGGCATAGGTTGGGCCAGCGACCACAGGTACAAGGCATTCGCGTCAAACCCAATGATTTTGGCACAGGGTTTTCCACTGGGGAGAGTAGTGACGTCCTTCTCGTGGTAGCGGTGGAAAATAAGACTCGGGCCACCCACAATGTTTTCTTTTAGACAATCATGCATATCCTTGTCCTTTTGTTGAATGAGCGAAAAGTAGGTAGAACAGTCTTGAAAGAGATGGCGAAGCGCCAGGCCCGGTAAACTAAGGCACTCTTTAAAGATGTCCACGTGCATTTGGCGACAAAAGAGTTGCACCATTTTCTCGGCCGCTTCCAGGAAAGGAACCACATCTAGGTTGTTATACCACACCAGGAAATCTCGCAACGTCTGCATATGTTCATCGTTCCACACTTGTTGGAGTTCCATGTAGGTGGCCTCTGGCAGAGCTTCCCCTTTCAGGTCATTGTAAAACGCTTCCCTGGTTGGCAACTGGGTGTCTTCTAAGCGGTCCAGACTCGTCATATAGGTGTAAGGGAAGTAACCTTTGGTTTGTGCACAGTTATAGGCCTTGACCCACTGATCATAGCTACAATTAGGAGCTAAATAGTTCCGTACATCCAGGAAATGCAGTGATGTGGTAGTGAGGGCCATATGATTATTGATCTTCTTGATCACCGACTTCAGGGTATTCGACTGGGCCAAGTAAGGGTAGAGAAATTCTTTCACCATGTTCAAGTCGTATCGCCCCGAATTGAAGCCGAGCACCGGTAACTGGCCTAGGTATTGTAAGAACCGTAACTTCAATTTCTCCGCATACGGTTTAGGTAAAGATACATCCTGCGACTGCAGGGGCTGCGACTGCAGGGGCTCCGACTCGGACTCGGACTCGGACTCTTCATTGTCGCTGAACGATACATCGGGTATAGGAATGCGTTCGGCCAGCTGGTCGAGTACGTGCTGGAACTTGGCCACCAACAATTGCGTACTGGCCGCACTGACTTGCTCTAAATACTCCATCATGCGGGTGATCAACTCATGGGAGTCCCCCGTGGACACGAAACACACCGGAGCAGCGTCATAGCCGGGTACGTTGCTGGAAATACTGACACTCAGAGGAATATGGCGCTGCGTCCACTGCGTTTTCGCTGAAAACAGGTCCATGGGCTCCAACAGGGCCTCGAAATCATAACACGCCCGGTAGGGAAAATAACGGTCCTCTTCCGGTATGATGATACCCTCATCGGCCAGTTCCTGGAAAATAGTAGGCGTATTATGATACACTCCACCCGGATATACGCGCTTGACACTGTTGTCACAGATTTTCTCGTGGCGATGTAAGTTGTAAGACTTTTTAAACACACGATGGCATTGAGCACAACTGAAAGACTGAGCGTACTGGCTCATATCGTAGATAAGGGAAAAATGACTCACGCCATTGTCGTCGAACACATTGACTTTCATCGTAGCAGCATACCGTTCTGAAGACCGATGCACCAATTCAGCCACAAATGTGTCGTCATCCTGCCGTAGTAAACGATACACAAAGATATTGACGTTGAACAGGGACTCCACGACATCCAAATGCTTGAAGGGGACACCTCGGAAGTGTCGCGCATCCATATCTTGTTCCTCTAGATACTGTTCCCAATAGTCATCGGCCACTGTGTCACAAGCCTTGGGGTCACACTCGTCCAGATGCACGGCCAAACACCGAAACAGACATTTCCGGTCTTTGTAGGGTCCCTTCCACCCTGCTGTTAATGCATACAGGCCTTTTCGATGAAGCAACCACGGGGATAGTAGTACAGGAGCACCGATAGGATGATCTCTCATTTTCGTGACGAAAAATGTGACGTTAGTCACCATTTCCACAAGCCATTGGGTATTGGGGCGTTGCAACCGAGCCCATTCCAATGGATCCAACGTAGTCAGTTGGTCGATGAGTGGCTCCAGAGAAATGGCATCCGTCACCGTGAACGGCTCATCAAACACATACGTATTATTGCTGGGATAATAATACCGCAGCTGGTCCGTCTCCTTGTGCCGTAAAATGTACCCGAATGTGATATTCAACTTGAACGCTGTCACCTGATCTGCGAAAATGTTCTCGGCATAGGTAGACAGATACGTCAGGTCCTCCAGCCGAAAATTGTACAAGTCCAAAAGACGTCGGTCACGGTGGAAACAATGGCGTATGGTGGGCCAGTGACGTTGATAAATGGCCCTGACATGCTCGTCTTCAGGCAAGACTTCAACCGGAGGTGCTGCTGGGTCCAAGGGAAAATCTTCTCCACGTCTCATGCTTTTCGTCTCATACAAGCGGATAGGCAGGCAGACAGGCAGGCAGGCAGGTCAGGTAAGTCAGATTGAATGCACCCCTACCCTAAAAATCGACTCCTTTTATACGTTTTTCTACAGGCCGCCATCTTGTCCCACCTCCCACCACACGACATACAAACAGGCCGCCATCTTGACCCACCTCCCACCACACGACATAAAAACAGGCCGCCATCTTGACCCACCTCCCACCACATACGACACAAAATCAGGCCGCCATCTTGTACCCACCTCCCACCACACTCGACACAAAAACAGGCCGCCATCTTGTACCCACCTCCCACCACACGACACAAAAACTGGCCGCCATCTTGTACCCACCTCCCACCACACCATTACACGACACAAAAACGGGCCGCCATCTTGTACCCACCTCCCACCACACGACACAAAAACAGGCCGCCATCTTGTACCCACCTCCCACCACACGACACAAAAACTGGCCGCCATCTTGTACCCACCTCCCACCACATCACGACACAAAAACTGGCCGCCATCTTGTACCCACCTCCCACCACACACGACACAAAAACTGGCCGCCATCTTGTACCCACCTCCCACCACACGACACATTGTACCCATTGACCCCACCTCCCACCACACACGACACAAAAACTGGCCGCCATCTTGTACCCACCTCCCACCACACACGACACAAAAACTGGCCGCCATCTTGTACCCACCTCCCACCACACACGACACAAAAACTGGCCGCCATCTTGTACCCACCTCCCACCACACGACACACAAACACGCCGCCATCTTGTACCCACCTCCCACCACACGACACAAAAACAGGCCGCCATCTTGTACCCACCTCCCACCACACGACACAAAAACAGGCCGCCATCTTGTACCCACCTCCCACCACACACGACACAAAAACAGGCCGCCATCTTGTACCCACCTCCCACCACACAACCCTCACGCATGCGCACATCCACACTTATGACGTCAAAACAAGGTCTGCGCATGCGCAGTGAAGAGCCACTGACTCGAAAGACTCCTTGTATACTACTATAATACCTACACAATTTTATAATACCATATAATACCTACACAATTTTATAATACCATATAATATCTATACAATTTTATAATACCACCTGATTTATAGACAATGTACAGGATTAAGATTGTTCGCGGGGAGAACATGCGTGACGACGACATTTTTTAGTTTAACGTTATTGACTCTCCAGCAATAACATATCCACGGATACAGATAATACAGAAAAAATACACATACGTTTTAATTGAATCGTGAAAAGATACTACATTGGGGATATTTTGTTCAAATTATCAACATATGTCATCGAGCGAAAATTTTAGTCAATTTTGTACTGTCAAATTGCAATTTATTGAGCTTGAGTGCTCTATTATTGGGAGGAATGTTACACATACGGTATATGTTCAACCTGATAGCACCCCATTAAAAGATAAATGTAAGTCAATGGGCAAAATGTAAAATGTTTGCCTGCAAACTGAGATAAGGACATAAAGCGGGTGAGCGCTTGCTTTCCCAATTCCTAATTTCTGACGCCTTCCGTAAAACCTCTTTCCCATTTTCAAATATCTTCCTCTATATACCGTGTATATAGATATATATTCAAAAGAAGAAATCTTTGCTATTTTTTTATGTTTTGCTAAAGCGCTATTGTGCCTGCTTGGAGTTTGACGCTACTAATGTCTTATGAATTTGGTCTTTCGATTTTGGGCTTGGAAATTCTCAATGGATGACGGCTGACCAGTGAATGTCGGATCTGAATTTAATTTTTTATTTATTGTCTTGACGTCATGTTAGTATTCAACTGTGATCTGCCCATTCATTGTCAGTGTATCATATATTGTGCCACCACACATAACTATTATTAGCGGACATTCACCGAATCTGTTGTGCCACATATGTGGCATGTTCAGATGTTGGTAATTCAAGTTATATCTGAAATATAGTAACTCGTAATCAGTGTACTAGTCTTCAACTTTCTTTCTTCAACGACGTTATTCAAGCGCACCTAAAAACCCTCTCGACTACAACACCTCTGACGAAATAGTGTGTCATATAGTCCGATGTTCTACTCTCCAACTTTGGCGTAGCTTCTCTAGATTTCCGTTAGGTCTGTTCATATGTTCCTCAGTTGTGTGCCCATAGATTACTACATCATCAAACCTAGCAGACATTCAGAGGTTGTCCAGGTCAAGTTCTATACAGCTTTGAAAGGTTACTGGGGTAGTACAGATACCAACTGGTGTGATTGTATATTCATATTCAGTAATAAATTCAGTTTTAATTGGTGTTTATCTCTCTATTTTCCGGCGGGGTGGGTGAAAGCATGTCGAATACGACCCATTGAAAGTGACACCAATAATGCGGTGTATAACATTTTCACTAGTTAAAAGTACACCACCGATACTGGAAGAGCTGGAAGAAGATATTACTTGCCATAATTTATTCGCTATGAATGAAAAGTTTCTAGTAGGCGTTACTGTAGTCTAGTATCATACCACTACGTGTAGCTATGATAATACATTACGCAGATATGAGAGTACGTTCCTCTAGAAAGCGCAGAAGGATCTCAACGAAAAAGTAAAAAAAAAGAAAAGAGGCGAATAACTGAGGCACCCGTGGGGTTCCCGGGTGTGAAAAGGAATAGGACCCAACGTCGTGATATGACTGAAATATAGTTGAAAGCGACGTTAAATCATATTCACTCACTCATTCACTCACGCATTGTATAATATAATCAGTGTATTTTTAGAACTAGATTAACAAAAATGTGATCTAGTAGGGTTGGCTGTAGATCGCTTTTGCCAAGGCCTGAAGTTCTGGTAGAGCATGATCGACTGAATTCTTAGCTCTAAATATGCTCTTCTAAAAAGCTTATAATCAAATAAAGTAATTTTATCTTGGAAATATAGATCAAGGTCAGTCATCTTCAAACAATTTCAAGTCAATTCTAATTTAATTGCATAAGGAACAGGAATTTGGAGACCTTGGACTTAACATATATAATTTGAACTTTTTAAAAATAGATCAAGATCAGTGATATTCTTCAATAGACTTCAGGTCCTGCCATAAGTGATATAAATTTGGACAATGTAAATCTTTCATGGAATATTGTACTAAATAGAGTCTGACCTGGATAGAATAGGTCAAGGATAAAATAGGTCAAGGTCAAGGATAAAATAGGTCAAGGTCAGTCATCTTCAGCACACCTTTGGAGCATCACCAGATGTACACATAGTATTAATTTGGAAAGCCTAGCTTTATTTCTGAATGTTATATCATAATAAACAGTATATATAAATAGGTCAAGGTCAGTCAACTGGGATAGGCTTCTAGTCAATCACGAGTTGCACATATAATATGAATTTGGAGACCTAGCTTTAATCCTTCAAAAAATATAGCAAATACTAAAATTTGACCTTGATCAAATAGGTCAAGGTCAGTCATCTTCAGTACACCTATCGACCTTTGCCAGATGTACACATAGTATTAAATTGGAAAGCCTAGATATATTTCATGTTAGACCATAATAAGCATATGACCTTGAAAAAATAGGTCAAGGTCAGTTAACTGGGATAGGCTTCTAGTCAATCACCAGTTGCATAACTAATATGAATTTAGAGAATTTCAATCCTTCAAAAAATTTAGAAATACTAAAATTTGACCTTGATAAAATAGGTCAAGGTCAGTCATCTTCAGTACACCTCTGGACCTGCGCCAGATGTATACATAATATTAATGTGGAAAGCCTAGTTTTATTTCTTCATGTTATATCATAATAAACAGTATACGACCGTTAAAAAATAGGTCAAGGTCAGTCAACTGGGATAGGCTTCTAGTCAATCACGAGTTGCATACATAATATGAATTTGGAGACCCTAGCTTTAATCCTTCGGAAAATACTAAAATTTGACCTTGATAAAATAGGTCGAGGTCAGTCATCTTCAGTACACCTCTGGACCGTTGCCAGATGTATACATAGTATCAATTTGGAAAGCCTAGATATATTTCTTCATGTTACACCATAATAAACAAAATATGACCTTGAAAAAATAGGTCAAGGTCAGTCAACTGGGATAGGCTTCTAGTCAATCACCAGTTGCATAAGTAATATGAATTTGGAGACCCTAGCTTCAATCCTTCAAAATATATAGCAAATACTGCAATTTGACCGTAATAAAATAGGTCAAGGTCAGTCATCTTCAGCAAACCTCTGGACCTTCGCCAGATGTATACATAGTATTAATTTGGAAAGCCTAGCTTTATTTCTTCATTTTATATTATAATAAACAGTATATGACCTATAAAAAATAGGTCAAGGTCAGTCAACTGGGGTAGGCTTCTAGTCAATCACCAGTTGCATAGTAATATGAATTTGGAGATCCTAGCTTCAATCCTTAAAAAAATATAGCAAATACTATAATTTGACCTTGATAAAATAGGTCAAGGTCAGTCCTTTTTAATAGGCTTCTGACCCTTCACCCGATACATTTGTGGTATGAATTTACAATGCCTGGATATAATTCTTCTGGAGATATCGTGTTCACAAGAAAGATGGGCAGACAGACAGACAGACGGACAGACGACGACAATACCCTTCGGGCAAAATTTGCCCGAGGGGTAAAAAATGAGAGCTAACACTGTCACATCATATTGAGGTCATCTTGAGCCATCTGCATAACCCCCGAGCAGAGGATCATGGGCAAATTCAAGATGGCGGCAACGTGGGGTACCAGAAAAGTGTTTTCGTCATTTTTCTTCACAATTTCTGCTTTTCCACAGGAAAAATGGACAAAAACTATTTTATTTCACATCATATAAATTTTTACTAATTTATCATATAGTTTTCCAGACAAACTATACATAAATGAAAAATTCGAAATTTCTGACCGAAAAATTGATCAAAACCTCCTTTTTGAAAATGACGTCACTTTGACGTCATCAAGGCGGCCAACTAGAACTTTTTTTTTACATTTTCTGGTAGAGTTTGACCCAAGGGCATAGTGTGATAAGTTTCAGTCCCCTAGCTCAAGGGGTATGAAAAATAATTAGGAATGCTGAGTGCACGTTTTGATCTAGTTTTATGTACAGGCTTAATAGAAAACCGCTACGCGTACACAGTATCCGTTTTCGAAACCTCAGGGAATGTCAAATTATAGCATAATGGGATAAGCATGTTGTCCTACAGATATTGATTAATATCGTTTTAAAATAGACCAAACGTCGATCGCTGATTACATTTCTGAGCGGTTCACAAATCGGCATATCCGCAAGGATTCTACAGCCCTATCTCAAAAAAGATCTCAATCGAACATCTCGAGAATTATCCTTCACAATTCTTCTAATTTCAAAAGGGCTTTAAGAGACACACTCATTTCTTAGTGAAATGTGTCTTCTCCTGTCACACGCGCTGACAACCTGCCTCATACAATAGTAGCCAAATGTATAGAGACGGTTAACGTTGACCAGGGCTACCTAAACATATTTCCCGTCATTTTCTTTCGCCGATTTAAGCTTTTTGTTTAAACAGATGATGTTTTAAAGTCGTTTAGTGATTTTGTGCAATTCTTAGGTAAAGTTCGAAAATTCAAAAATTAGCATAGTTTTTTTCATTTTTGCAAATTATTTTCTCGTGCGTATTGAATTTCCTTGTGAAAAGTATAGTTTTGGTCACAAAAATATCATATAGGGCAACTCTGCTTCCCAGAAATTATTCCGATATAAGAAAGGAAGCGTTTTGGGCGATATGACGATATCGGTTGGTTAGTGCATTGGTGAAATAGTTGAAACTTTGAGAGGACAGCGTAGTTTTGGCGAATCAGATTATGCAGGTTTTTCATGAATGTGACCGATATTCTGACTGCAAGCAATTACGGTACAGTGTGTGTTGTATCTCAGTCAGGTTTTTACACGCGTTTTAGCTGTTCGTGTTCACCCACTGAAAAGGAATTAAATGCATTAATTAAACATCTATGAGGTTATAATCATACCAGACGGAAATAGGCAGGTTTGAAAGCAAAGAAATAGATATACACAATACAGCTATATTAGTTTATGAATTGCCGAAGACAAGATTGTGAGTGTTAGATCAATCTCGCACTCTCAAAATTATTTCTAAATCAATGGAATATTTTAAGCTCGAATAATTTTTCTCATTGTTCAGGAATGAGATTCACGTTATTAGGAGGATGTATTAAAAAAAATGTCCCCAATATTCCACCACTTTACCAGTTCTGTTTTGGACAGATTAGAAAGACGGATTATTTCCTAATTTGGCATGTGGACATCGAGCCAAAGATGTCACTTGGGATTGTTTCCACTTGCCGTTGATTCTCCTGGCTCGTAACAACTTCAACAGTGCTTCTCTCCAAAATGTCTTACCCTTGAAGTCGGTCCTCCTCTATTCGAAGGTATCGACGAAGATAATCACGTATTCGAGCTAAATCAAGGTGCAATCAAAATTGAGCCTCTATCAGTCTCTCGAAGGTTCCCGAGAGCTTTGCGTATCCAGAAGGCATACACTGGAACTGGTAAAACCCTATGCTTGTGACAAACGTCTTGATGTCTTGCCGGCATCATTGAAAACTGTTGACCGCTTCTCTCTTGCAGGAAACAAACCTATGTTTATGTGTACTATGATTGCCTTTTTGAATTTGGTGCTAATACTGTTACATGGAATATGGAATTGGATTATGGACGCGGATATTCTCTAATGGACGACGGCTGAATTATGAATGACGGACCAGACGCTTGTAATTGCAACCTACAAATGACAAGTCGACATGCCGATCCGAACAACTCTACCAGTCTCAATTCTCTCGCGTAATGGAGATTCAAACACAGTGGCGATCTGAATATTTTGAGAGGGAATCATAACCCAGTTGGGCATCGATTGTCATCTTGAAGGCGGATTCGCGTCAAATTAGCACAAATGAATGGCTGAAAAAAAGGTTATTTTACATATGGAGTAACAAAATCCGGATGATGGAATGCATGTTTTGAAAAAGCATTTTTATCATGAATCGAGACGTGGGACAGAGGACAGAAATATTATTAATTCAACTGTCAAGGTTTCAAGGAAGTGGATTCAGTTCAATAGATTTTCGACATAATCTGCGGGGCTTTTGTTCTTGGGCTGTTTACCCTGGATTCGTAAAGTCAATCTTCACCAACCTCAGTTGTTTTGTGTTTGAGATTAGGGTCACTTCACATATGGAATGTGACAAAATGCTGTTTTGTAAAGCATTTTTATCTCGCCTTGTTACAGGGAACACGTGCCACTAAAATGGGTTAAGCAGATTGTTTTTAGAAAATATGGAGTACATTCCTAGGAAAGAAAATTGGTTCTGGGTTAAAATTGCATTGCTAGCTTGTATATTGAAATAGTAATAGGAGCATTCCGTTCAAGAAATATATACTTTCAGATGAATTTTCTACAGGGTTTGGTAGAAGGAAAATCCCCAGTGTCTATTTTTAGCCGAGTTAACTGTGGACTGCACTCGTACAGAGAAACGGTGGTTTTGTGTCGGTCTTTGAGCCAGGTTTCACTTGCAACAGTGAGCAATACAGCGATCAAGAATTATTCCATACCTCAACATATGCTGGATGGTAAGTTTATTCCTTTTCACAGTTCACATCTCCAAGCTAGCTACCACCAGCAGATCATGATGTGGGCCAATCTTTGCCATATCCGATACACTTCTATTCCCCCCGATTTGCACTCCACTTGGGCTTCTATTTATTCCCGATTTCATATTTGGTGGCAACCAGTATCCATTACAGAGGTATGCATTTGGAGAGCTTTGTTAAATTTAGAAAGGCAAAACACATGCTAAAATCATCTATTTAAATATATTATAAAAATAGGTCACAGTAAGTCATCTTCAATAGGCAGCTGGTCCCTCCCTCGTAAATCTTGTCTAATTCCGTTTAACCAGGGACTAGGGGCCATTAGAACACCATGAAACATCATTAAATCATACTGATGTGTTTTACATATCTATGGTTCAAATGAACAGTTACAATTACAACACATATAAGGGAAGTGGGAAGAGGTGCCAACATACTGACAGAGCCACATTCTGGTTAACCTATTCTAAAGCACATAACAAGAATCTAACGATTCGGGATATGTGTTGTATCTCAGGTACGCTTAAGCACGACAGATACATCATTCTCAAGAAAACGACATGGAAATTCGTTTGGAAAAACATTAATGGTCAGCGATAAGGATTTTATGTAATGAACAGCATGATGTCTTGCTGTCCTCCTTGAAACTGTGGACACCTCCTTCAGGGCACCATTTTTCTCATTTTCATTTCATGCATATTTGTAACTGATGCTGTCATACTAAAAGTTCTTTTGATTATCGATGCGGAAATTCTTTTATGGACGATGGCTGAATACTGACTGTCGGATCTGATGCCTAAAATTTTTTTTATTTGGGGAGCCTGGTTACTGTTGTTCGGGAGATATCTGGCAACGTCCATGGTGGACAGATAAACGAATCTTAGACTATGTGTCAGGAACCCAGTAAGCAGGTCAGGGGAATCCCGCTCTCTAAAATGGAGGTAAAAAGGGTCGTTTTCGCACAATAAATCAGTTCACATAATCAATTCAGCAAAATCCTCTTGAGGCGCATACAGACATATCTATCCGTATTATTTGGTGATAAAAAAGTAAATTGTCATCTATCTATTCTGCATAATAATAGGCCAAACATCCTTCGTGCAGTTTAAATATTAGCTGGTTCTTCACATGGCAAATTAATTTTATGACATGGAACAATAAATCAATCAATGTGCCTGAAATTTTGATGCATTGGTTAAGAAGGAATCAAAAGTTATTGGGCAAAAACAACCTTTTTTACCTCCATTTTAGAGAGCGGGATCGCGGGATTCCACTAGAAATAACCAAGACAGGCATCATCATTACAAACTTTATTTATCCCACAAAAATCTAGAGACGACCATGAATAATGAATTTCACTTGAAATTCATCTAAATACAACACCCGAAAGTAGGTATGGCCATATCATGGCTATTTAAATAAAAATAGTGAACAAATACATGTACTGCGTAGCTTACTCTCCCATATGCAGATTTATGAACTATTCCCTCTAGCTCAATATGACATGTGACCGCCAGATGTGACTTATGACAGAAGCTATTCAATCGAGAAGCGACTGGAGACAAAACCTTAAGCATTCTCGACTGCGATTCATGCCTTTGTACTTATAGTGAGATCAAGACTCTCACGTAAATGGGAGCCCTGTCACTATTTTGACAGTGAGACTCCCGCTTTCATCATCGCTCCAAGGAACTTTTCCCACTTTTAGTAATAGTTGAAAATATTAAATTTAAAATCTGAAATACTTGAACTGCATAGTTACATTACAAATGTAGGCAACTTGATCTCCAAATATACTCATAAAGCTAGCCCGAAAACATCGGCTAAGGAGTCTATTTTTTAATGCCACGCCCCCTTACCTATTTTCACCTACATTTGTATCACAGCCAGAGTTTCTGGGTTATCATAAAGCATGATCTTATCCGTGGGATTTCAACAAAACTAACAGTGACTGTGTTAATTGTTTGAAGGGATTCGTGAACATTTTTTTTGCAATCAGTCGAAGAACCTTACTAAATATAACAACAATAGAGGAAGTTAGCCAAAAATATTTTCACCGTTAACCCAGAAATTAAAATAATTAGGAGCTCTTTTTATTTATAAATGACAGTTGAACATTTGACAATGGAAACAACTAAAATTTTGTTTCGCAGTTGATTGTGAATAGTTCACCAGTATCTGACATTTTTACACACAGATATCACTCAGTAAATGTCATATACGTCGAGTAGTTTAGTACTATTACTGAGAGACTAATTAATGGTGATTGGCTAGCAGATCATACGCACAAATCATACGTGCCTGCTCAACACCACCACCCCCCCACCACCACCAAATTTTAGGGAGATGGCTACCACTTCCCCTAGAGCCTGGTCTCATAGAAGGGCGTCTCGCAGGACTAGAATGAAACCTAGGCAGACATTTACAAAATTACATGGGTCACGTAGCAATGAATATCCGTGTAGAGGGAGAAACATATCGTCGATCTTAGTGGAACATGCTGGCAAAAATCTAGAAGGAATTCGCTGGGAAATTGAGGCAGTTGTGTGTGACAAATTCCATATACATTAACTAATACCAGAAAGAGTCTTTGCAAGCTCACCATTTTGAATGGAGATGGTGTACCACATTTGTATGTAGTAAGACGCGTGCCAGAAAGACACTACTTCCAGGGCTTGATGGTAGCAATGTATGTATACAGGGACCTCAATGAGCAAGCATGAATAATAATCAACACTTCCCTCCCGACCATGGCTTTCTTTGAAGAATTTTCTCAAATTCATTCATATTCGATGGACGAATGGTTCGCTTATGGCGATATCTATACATGGTTTCTCAACTGTACCTGTCAAATCGGGTCACAACGACTAACTTGACCGCATGCTCATGCCAATTTGATTACCCAATGATTGTGTCAGGATTCGCAGCTGGCGTTGATGTGCCACAATGGTATGCGAGTCTTGAAGAATCAAGAACTAGGAATGATAGTTCACAGGTTTACATATGGGAGAGTATGTCTAGCTATTCAAGACTTAGATTTTCAAGCAAATGAAACACTGGTTCCTCAAACTGCTGCTCAGAGAAAATTTGGTTCTGCATTCAAAGCTGAACATAACATAAAAGTATCATGTAAATCAGTATTCAAACAAAAGGTTATACTTCTTGGTAAAACAAAACAGCCATTCTTAAGCACTCCTAAAATACAATCTTTGGCAAAACTATGGAAAATATGCACATTAAACATACCATCTTTAATTCACACAAACATTCACTCTCTCCCCTTCCCCAACCCGTAGCCCAGTTTTTTACACGACGTCTCATATCCCAATGCAGTTGCTATACTGCAAATACAATGGCTTTTCCTTAATTGTTTACAGAGATAACCAACTTCAAGTTTTACACTGCCCTAGAACCGTCGCAGATCAAGATGAAAATGACGACACCCTATCAGTGAATTTGGCTAGAAAATGACATGGCGCTTATGAAGCGAGGATTCGACTGGTAAAGTTAACAGGCTGACCTCTCATTTTAATTTATTGGGGCATCACTATGGTCTGTAAATGTTACACCGGTGGGTAAGGACTGTGTGCAATTTTCAGAGAGCTTAACATCACTGTAAGCACCGGTACAATCTGTGCGATTGCAACCAGTGCATACATAGCTTCATTGAAGGGAGTTAAGGCCACGAGAAGCCATGTAAAATACTGGGCCATTCCAAACCCAACCCACCCCAAACACAACCCACACCAAACCCAACCCACCCCAACAGTCATAAAGCTACTGTGATTTACTGTACAGAAATATGAATTACCTTTTCCAATGATTCAATTGATCAACTACAATTGATTGGTTTTCTCACAAAAGCAGCCACCAACATTGGATTTGAGAGCTAATTTCCACTGTAGCAACATTTACATTATTTCCCCCATCATGATTTGTCCCTGCAGATTTTAGAGCACTACATAATCAAGTTCACTCAAAATAACACGAGTACCAATATCCTTTAAAACATGACTAACTTTTCTACCATTCAACCAACTTTGACCACCCTATTACTGGAACATTTACCACCTTCCATCACATAAGACAACATGAATATACATTGCGAAGTCCAGAATAATATTCTCGCTTTATCATTTTTTCATGCAGGGTCTTACATGGAGGAATAAACTACCTTTTATTCAAAATAGAATATATGTTATCTTTCATAATTTATTGTATGTTACATGCAAGACCTGAACTCAATAGAGAATTTCGCTTATTATTTTAGTATTTTGTGCATTCTGCAGATCATATAAATCCAGTGCTAAGGAAAAACACATCAATACATTTTCTAATTCAAACAATATTCTTATATATATATATACATACACAATTTGAGTGGAAATTATTTAAGAGGGCAAACTGGTTATGTACCCCAGCTGCATTAAGATGATACTTTATGGAGTGGGGACTGATAATTTACAAGGTCCTATTCCATGTTCATAATACTCCCAATTTTACAATAATTCCACTAGTTACAAAATTGCCAGTTCTAGGGATCATGCTATTTCAACAATATTTCGAGTTAATTGACTGTATGTACAATTAACAATTACCATAGTGGTAGTTATTCGTTGATGAAACAAGATACACAAATCGAGCAATAATATGTTATAAATACAAGGAGAATAATATCATTGGATAACCCAGAGGTATCATTTCATAGCAGACATACCTCTACACTGGAGTTTGAGGTATTGTGAATTTCATAAAACCCCAAAGCACCATGGGACTTGGTTCTTGCGTCACCACAGTTAATACCTTTTTCATTGTAATGCCCTATTGAGATGGCCTAGCAATAATGGGATATTAGTTTCATGATGCTTTAATGTTTTCATATAACCATCTCTAACTTCCTTTAAATTAACTTTGTTTGTCCGAAGTCTTAATAAACAAACTCTTCTCAAAAACACTTAACAGATCTCTGAACTCTTAACAACAAGACCATTCTGAAATTCCAAAGCGAAATATCTGAAAATTCCAGCCAAGCATCACGAATTACTGGCCGCAAGCATCACGAAGTACTGGCCGGTGTTGAGCATGCGAGCACGGTAAATCCCCTAGTTATTCAATCACCGTTGAACTTCAATCACACACAATCCGTGGTTCCAATAAATTTGATCACCTTATAAAATCGTTAAAATAAAGAAGATATAAGGAATAATCTGTATGAATATGTTTATAATCTGCATATTTTGGAACATTTTGTCAACTTTCTAATAAATTTTAAAAAGATTTTATGGCAGGAAATTTCACTTCCTGTGATTGAATTACTAGAGGATTCACCATAATGGATATTTATAGGGGTTTTTTTTCAGCAACTCCATGATTGGCTGGTTCTTCTTACAATATTCTTCACAAACCAATGAAAACACTGGATTTCTGTTTGAAAACTTGACTTGACCAATCAAGTTAATTTGAAAACATTGTGCTAAAGGAACTTTGGCGCCTTAAAACAGTTATGACCATGTACAGTGATTGCATAAAAAATGTAACCATGTATATAAACACGATCTTATCCCATGTTATTACTTCACCAGGCAACATTGCCCCTCACATTTCACAAGGATGAAATAGAATATAGACGATGTACAGGTTACCTCATAGACGATGTACAGGTTACCACATGGAAAGTTTTGGCAACATATTTTTGCCTTGAAATGAAAATAAATTACATTACATGATTATTGTGGATACAGTTCAACAGTAGATTTCTTCCAACTGCTCAGATCTGTAACAATTAATTAAAATAAGTGAGTGAGTGGGATTTAATGTCGCTTTAAACAATATTTCAGTCATACTGTGATGATTAATTATAATAATGCATCATTAGCAGCGAGTAGGAGTAGTTCGTGGCCCTACCAAATAAACAAATTTTAGCCGAGGGATACAAATGAATGTATGTCAATAATTTTCCATTAATCATTACTACTCATTACAGAATTACGGAATTTGACTAATTAACCTGAATAAATAATTTTCAATATTAATATTGTGCAGTAGTCTGATTTAAGTCCTTGGATTCATTGCAGAGGCCAGAAAGGTGGTCCAAAACACAACACCGTAAACTAAGGGAGATCACTCCTAGAATCATTTAACTTCTTTATTGTTTTCAGTAACAACTTGGAACCCTGTTATTGGAAACGGTCATGTTATTGAAAGGTGTGTTTTGTTATTGATTATAGTAATAGTCTGGCAGCCTCTTTACATCCACAAATTTTACTGAAATTCATAATTACAGGACAAGTGATAATAGAACAATGTACAACTGCTGAAAAAAATTATGTAGCTGAAGCCAACATGTATAAACAACTTTGTGGAGAACTCAAATGCCAATAGCAACTTGTTTCTTTTGGCATAGATAATATTTACAAACAGTCTACCAAATCTAATATCTGCTCTATATGTTAGTATGTATGGTTATCCTTGTACAGGTACAATATTAACATAGTATGGACAATAGACCAGGCTCAGGATGGAAGATCTCATTTCCTTTTTTGGCAATTAAACCAACAAATGGCAACAGAAAATTATATTCATTTTCCAAAAAAAACCCAGCTAATATATAGAATGTACTGTTGACTTAGAACACTGATAGCACTACAGTTATGCAATCTATTAACAAACATTTATCCAGTTGAAAAATATACCATACGAGGTCCACGTCCCCAAAAAACAGTAAAGACATTCACGATGGTGGCCAACGTTGATAACACATATTGGTGAAAAGCAATACCAACCTTCCTCCCAAATATGTAAAGCCACTCTCCAAATTTGAAATCTGTCATTTCATATTAAATCTGACCCCCATCCCTTGCTCATGAATCAATATCTTGATGTTTAGTTGGGGGGAGGGGGCTGGAAATGGGTAAACACAGGAGCACATAGTGAGGTACGGTACTGGAGCCAATGTTAACAGCAGCTCACAATCATACATGTCACAGGTTAGGAAAAATGACTCTCTTGAAATGGACGTAATAAAGTGTGTTTGTTGCTTAATGACTTCATGAATATACTAAAGCAAGAAAATGGATGTATAGATCTGCAGCAGTTGGTATTACAAAATATAAATCGCTGTGTATCTAATTTGCATAATAATTCATTTATTGTGGCCCGTTAAGAAACAGGCTTTCGTTACTTTTGCTGGAAATTTATTCTTACAACTTGTAACAATATTCATGACATGTCGGTTGAAGATTTTGGAGTGTATTCAAAAGATAAGAAGCAAGATTGACCTTTTTCACCTTCATTTCTACAGAGGCGCTTTCCCTAGCCTGTGTTATAAGGTACATTATATATAGTTAATGAGTGTGATTGTACATGTTCGTGATGATATCCTGGTATGTCGCTTGTATGGCCTTTCGTTTTAACTTGTAGGCATCAGTGACGAGCCCTCGGTCCGGCGTCCACGGCTCCACGCACAGCTTGACTCTCTGAGGTATTTCGAACCGCTCCAATTTGGCTGCAACGAGAGGAGCATGTACATAAATGAATAGGACAGGTTCAGCTGAATGACAGGCCCCATCAAACTATGAAATAATACTGAATGAAGGGAGATAACTGTTATCATACCGACATGGATAAATGTATGGATTTTGAGAAATTAATTCTCTCTCTCCTTGAGAAATTGCAGATTATATCTTCAGCCATACAATAAATGTTCTGTCTTATACAGTAAACCTCTGTCGAATCAGCTTCAAATATGGTTTATCGAACATGTATCATCAAAACTGGAAAATTCAAAACTTCAGTTATTTCAAAGATTTTAAACATGTTAAGGGAGATTCTTGAAATTGGGGCATGCTAGGAACTCGCATAAGGCATTCCAAAAAAAGAGTGGCATGGTGCGCTGAGTTGGAACTCCTAGGAACTCCATGGCATACTTTTTGGAACTCGGCAGATAGAGGGTGGCTTATGCCATACCATGCAATTGGAACTCCTTTCCATCCAGATCAGAATACCAAACAAACTGGGCACAGTGTATCCATTTGGATAACCGGCATATGCCATTCCTATCAAAGAAATCATGCCCTAATTTCAATTTCACACAATTGGAGTGACTGAATTTCAAAAGGGTGATTGAATAATTATTAAACATTTATAAACAATGTTTCTATTTATAACCAAACCAAACCTGCTTTGCTATATGCCTTAATTCCGCCAGGAATATCCCATACAAACGTTAAAACGGAAGTTTAAAACAAAGTTATCTCCCCCTGGGGAGTTACCTCCCTAGGGAGTTATCTCCCTTTGGGAAGCTCTCTCATCTCAGCCAGGATATATAAGCCAGCTCCCAGTATTACACTTCCTCTTTTCTCATTGATATAACCGAGACCTGTGGTGTACAAGGCCGCGGAGTGAGGGGAAGGATGGGAGGGCCATCAGAGCAAAGCAGGTTTGGTTTGGTTATAAATAGAAACATTGTTTATAAATGTTTAATATTTATTTCCCAAACCTACACCTGCTTTGCTATATGCCTCACTACCAACATATGGAGGTGGGAACCTCGGCCTTGCTGTAGTTGTTCAATGGCAAGCTGTATATCCGCTGAGAAGATCACCAACAAGACACAATAAACTCAACAAGAAAACTCTGGTCTGAAACACAGGAGGTAGTCAAGGAGTAAGAAAGTCGCTACTTATCTTTTTGAATGTCTTCATCCATGTAGCTGTGTTCTTGGATGTGGAGCACACTCTTACCAACCCGCAGGGACCCAGGCCTGAAGCACTATGAGGTATGCTAAAGTAAGCGATGAACGAATCGGCAGGGCATTAGAGCGCCTACGTAGCGAACATGGTGTCCAACTCTGTGATCGTGGCTGTGGTCGACACTCTTACCAACCCGCAGGGACCCAGGCCTGAAGCAACTATGAGGTATGCTAAAGTAAGCAATGAACGAATCGGCAGGGCATTAGAGCACCTACGTAGCGAACACGGTGACCAGCTTACAACCACTCTCAGTCCACAAACCGACTAACGTCAACTCACTGTACTTTAGTCCTGTCGTTGACATGTACTGTACTGAGTACTGAGTCTACTCTACGTCTTTGTCAACCCTTTCTGTACTTTAGCTGTAGCTGACACTGGAAACCTGAAACAAAACATATTACTTACAACAGTGTCAGTTCTTTGCATGTTGAACTTGTGAGTTGACCGCAGGTGACTCAGCTGAGATGATCTAGAATCAGGTCATAGCTTCAACCTGAAATGACACAAGCAAATCTGCAGTAAAAGCAAAGATTAAAACTCACCATAGTGTCAAGCCTTGATTGATGACTTGAGAGTCGGAGGCTGGTAAGCTGACATATACTTCTTTCTTAGGTGATCATGTAGACTGTGGACTGATGAGAGAATGAGATGAGATGATACAGCAAGCTGGCTGACTTGCTGCGATGATGAAAACTGCCCCCCCCCCATGTTTTGCAAATTACTTGACCACGTGCTGGGCAGCCACCAGCGGCCCAAGCGTGGTCACCCTATCTGATTGTACTGACATATCTCTCAGATAGAAATTGGTGAACGTGGAGTTTGCTGTCCAAGCACAGGACTGGACAATGTCATGGAGGGACAAGTTCTTCCATAAAGGCCATGACGTAGCGATGGCACGAATTTCATGAGAAGACGCAGTAGACAGTAGTGGGGGAGCGTCAATGGCCAATTGATATGACCACTTTATGGTCTTCTTCAACCATGAAGCAATGGTATTCTTAGTAATGTCACGCACCGCAGAGGGATGAGGCGACAAGAATAATAGACGACGAGAGCCCCGACCGGGATCGGTACGAGTGAGATAGTGGCGTATGGCTCGAACAGGGCATAACAAAAGGTCGTCTTCAAGACCATGGACGAAGTCTGATAACGCAGGAATGGAGTACAAACGTTGAGCACACGGACCTAGGCGAACAGACTCATTTTTGGCTATGAACTCGGGAATGGGTCGAAATGAAATGCGAGACCAATCCGCCGTCCAGGTCATAGATGATCTCTCAAGAGCATGAAGTTCAGACACTCTAGAGGCCAAAGCAAAAGCCGCTAGAAAAGCAGTCTTGTAGGCAACAGCTTTTATAGAAGCGGACTGTAAGGGTTCAAAGGGCGGACGAATCAAAGCACACAGAACCACACCAATATCCCATTTCGGCAACAGCTGGCGAGCACGGCGAGACTGTAACGCGAAGGCCCGAATAAGGGCAGAGATATTGTCGTTTAGACTAATGTCGATGCCGGCAGAAAGACGTAAAACCCTAGCCAAAGCAGAACGATACCCTTCAATGGTGCTGGTTTGAAACTTCTTATCACGATGAAGGTGAAGGAGGAAGTCAGCTACGAGGGAAACAGAGGCAGAGTCGGGATCGGCATCACGTTCTCGGCACCAGGAGACGAAATAAGCCCATTTCGATTGATAGAGCTGCAATGTAGAAGCTCGGTTGGCTGAAACCATCGTCTGTGCAACTTCAGCTGAAAATCCTTGGACAGAGAGTGCACCCTGGATAGTCTGCAAACGTGTAAGTTGAGCCAGCGGGGATTGTGATGAAAAATCCCGTGAGGCTGACACAACAGACTGGGCCAAACTGGAAGACGACGTGGCGGAGCCGTGAGGAGTGGAAGCAGCAGCGGAAACCACTGACGACGAGGCCACCACGGAACCACAAGCAGGACGACGCAGTCATGTTGGGCAATCTTTTGGAGAACTTCCAGAATGAGGGCCATCGGTGGGAAGGCATAAGCCAGAAAGTTGTCCCAGTTGATCGAAAGAGCGTCGATGGCGAAGGCTTGAGAGTCCAGAATCGGACTGACGAAGAGGGCCAGCTGCGCGTTGTTCCTCGTCGCAAACAGGTCGATCAATGGGGGATCCCAAATGGTGCAGATCTGACGAAACACCTCCGGATGAAGTTGCCATTCTGTCTGAAGGACGGTGTCGGGGACGAGACAAACGGTCCGCTAAGACATTGAGCCGACCTGGAACATGGCGAGCATTGAGATGACAATGATGAATGAGAGCCCAGTCGAAAAGATCCCATACCAGTCGAAACGTTGAGTAGGATCGGGTGGTACCCATCTTGTTGATGTGGGCAATGACCGTGGAGTTGTCCGTAGCTATGAGGAGGGACGAATTCATGAGACGGCAGCTCCAATGTTGAACTGCCAGGATGACTGCCTTCATCTCCAGAAGGTTGATGTGAAGTCTGGCATCCAAAGTCGACCATCTGCCGGAGACCTCCAGGTCATCCAGATGGGCTCCCCAACCGGTCTCGGAAGCATCGGTGTACAGATGGTGATCCGGAGAGGGAAACCGGAACGGAACTCCCTGCATGACGTTGTGCCGGGACTGCCACCAAATCAGCTGTGGACGTAGAGACGTCAATACCGGAACAGCAGGATTGAGAGACGAACTCCGAAGATAAGGCGACAGATGGTACTGCAGAGGCCGAACCTGGAGACGACCGAAATGAGTAAGATCCTGTGTAGAAGTGAGTAAACCCAGAAGGCTTTGCCACTGTTGACGTGTCTGATAGGCTGATGACAAAAACCTTTGAATCAGCATCTGAATTTTGGTCCAACGATCCTCTGGAGGGCGTACCAGTTGTAGACGAGTATCGAACACCGCCCCGATGTAACGGCGAATTTGCGCAGGAACCAACTCTGACTTCAGAGGATGCGGAATGAAGCCGAGATGACTTAAAACCAGCAGTGTGAAGTGGACCTGCGCGTTGAGACTGTCCTTGTCTGCAGCCCACATGAGAATATCGTCTATATAAATCTCGATGGAAATGCCACGAAGATGAAGGAATGCCATGACTGGTGAGGTGATACGGGTGAATAGCCAAGGAGCGACGTTGACTCCGAACGGAAGGACTTGCCACTTGTATCGCCGGCCGTTGATGACGAAACGAAGGAAACGTCGATGACGAGGATGAATAGGAATGTGGAGGTAGGCGTCCTGTAGATCGATTGAGGCCAGCCAATCCAGATGACTTAGGCGGGCCCGAATCGATGATACAGACGCCATCTTGAAATGAGGAGGAGCTACTAGATGAAACTTGTTCAACACTTTGAGGTCTATAACCATCCTCATCTGGTCCGAGTCTCTTTTCGGCACCAGGAACACGTGGCTGTAAAATCCAACGCTGTCTTCTTCTTGTGGTAGCTCCCTGACAGCACCTTTGGTAATGAGAGTGTTGACAGAGGCCAGAAGCATCTCCACATGTCCTGCGGGAACTGGCAGATGGGAGGGACGAGGCCGAGATATAAGTCTGGGTCGGGACTGAAAATCGAACAGGAACCCCTCCTTCAAGGTCCTTATAATCCAGACGTCGTCCGTTATAAGCCGCCAATTCCCGCAGAACTGTAGCAGACGTCCGCCCATGACCGGATGGCTGTACGGAAGAAAAGCGGGAAGTCGAAAGTCTTTGACGTGATTGGCTACGGAAGTCGGATAGTCATTTGTTGGACGCCCCACCACGTCTGGAACCTGATTTCCCACGAGTCGAACGGCGGCCACGCCCTCTTTTGGGAGGTTTGTCGAAGCCACGAAAATCACTCTGAGGAAACTCCTCCCGCTGGGTGGGTTTGGAAATACGACCCCGTGCAGATCTCCGATTCCCAGAAAAAGGAGGACGCCGAGCCACAGCAGAAATCAAACGAGAAGTCCGTTCTTCACGAATAGCGGGCATGACAGATTCAATAGCATTGATGAAAACCCAGTTAGAAGAAACGGCTGACGACGCAGTTGGTCCTTAACAAAGTATGGAACGTCAGACTTGACTCCTTTCAGCAACGAAGAACGCTGCGCGTTAAGAAGAGACACATATGAAAAGGCACCTGCCTCAATGACGTGACGATTACCTCTGATGAGAGTGTCCATGAAGGCACGCAAATACGCCACGCGACCAGGAGACAAAGAAGCCGAACCATCACTCAAACGTAACGCAGGATCCAAAGAAATCCGAGATGACGCCAGCAGAAACCAATCCGCAAAGGATGCAGTGCGTTGAATAGATAGTAACATATCCATAATGCTAGAGAAAACCTTGGTTGGAACCGAAATCGCAGCATTAGCGGGTGATTTTGAAACTTGACTCAAATCCCGATCAAGCTTGGGTGATTTCTCCGGTAAAACATTGTCATGAAGTTGGAGAATCGGAACCTGAGGCTTCTTAAATTTATTGTCCTCTTCCAATTGACGCTCAAATAAATGAATATTAGACTCCCATGCTGGGGACGGAGCGCAGGTAAAAGGCTTCTTCCACGTAAACGCGGCAGAAGCCGCAGTCGGACATTTAACTCGAGAATAAGAAACCTCTTTAGAAGGTGTAGGCATGTCCGGAACAAGTGCCATAAGCGCTTTCATTTTGTCAGAAAAAGGCATCATAGAAGAATCCTCTGACTCATCCGACGCGGAAGAGGAATCCTGATCAACAGACAAAGACGTCGAAACCGGAGAGGAAGAACGCACGGTGTGATGATGAGAAGTTGTTGAACTTCGATCAAAAGAATAATCAAGAAACGGAGTCTGCGCATGACGAACTTGACGACGTCGATGGGCAGGAGACACAGACCGACGTGGTAAACTGCGTGGAGGCGTAGGAGCACGTCGAACAGAAGTACGAGAACGGCGTACCGGAGAAAGAGAAGGCCGTAACTAGTACCAAGACGAACCGGTGAACGAGATCTACGACCGGTGAACGAGAACGCCGAATAGGTGAAATAGAACCACGCATAGAGGCATACTCCCGATTATATGACGCAACAGGACGTCGAGGAGAATGAAGATCACGACGTACAGGCGAACGAGAACGAGAACGGCGTTGCGATGAATCAGGGCGATGAGCAGACCCACGGGAATGACGACGTGACGAGTCAACATACGTCGAAAGTGGGGGCTGTAAATCCGTAATGCGAACATTCAATGACGAGTTCGAACGCCCTTCCATAGAATGAGAGGTTGTTTTCTTTTTAGATAAACCAGCAGAAGCAGATTTAAATCGTAAAGGAGAAACAGAACGACTTTTATTCCTATTGTGAACACCAGCAGGTGAAATACCAATAGACAAAGGAGTCGGAGAGCTGACACGCGGAAAGATCAAATTCTTTTGTCCGTCGGGGACAATGGAGTGTTCCGACCTCCGCGACCTGGTCTTTGTCTGTCCGAACAAAGAAACCGGTTTCCCAGACAATGCCAGACCAGTGGAGGCCAGACTTTCAAGAACACACTGGCTATCTTCCTGTAGAACCCTGCCACTAGGCGGGATATTAGCAGACCCAGACGAAGGTGCCCGACTTTTCAATTTAGAAGCCAAATCCAAAACGGGACCTCCGAAATCCTCATTAATTTTGATGTCTTTTACTAAAGCAATTTCAAAAATACGTCTATCGACCTCCGATAGATCGGGCTTTTCAGAAGCCTGCAGTAGGTAAGACCTACGTGCTTGTGCATAATTTTTCCAATTACACAAATCCCAAAATTTACATTCAGCACATGTGTTATTTCGATAGCATAAATCTTTACACCCGAAACAACGTGTGTGGGCGTCTAGACGTGTCGAAACCCGCCCACACAAACTGCAAGAATTTGAAACAATTGGGAGAGAATACTCAGACATAATGGAAAACTTTTCCGTGAATAGAGCAAATTTAACAACAACAACTAGCTGTATGGAACTCCCTGAAGTAACCACTGGAGGTTACAAACGAGAAAAGAGGAAGTGTAATACTGGGAGCTGGCTTATATATCCTGGCTGAGATGAGAGAGCTCCCCAAAGGGAGATAACTCCCTAGGGAGGTAACTCCCCAGGGGGAGATAACTTTTGTTTTAAACTTCCGTTTTAACGTTTGTATGGGATATTCCTGGCGGAATTAAGGCATATAGCAAAGCAGATGTAGGTTTGGGAAATAAATAGGGGATTTACTGTGGCACATTATCAGTACAGTTTACTTATTACAAATGTGATTTTTCTTCTTAGACCATCTTCAGTTTTAAAGCATAGTATTATTAATGAACTTGAACAAATACTGACAGAAAACAAGAGCCCAAGTTCGGTTCAAAATACACCTGCACAACATCTGACCAGACCAGGCTTGTGGCGAAGAAGAACTAATTATCAGATATGTCGGTTCAATGGTGGGAAAATAAAAATCTGTATACTCACATTTTAAGCCATGCTCTGCCAACTGCTTAAGGACTTCTTTCTCCAACGGTTTATTGTTGCACAGTGTAGTGAAGTCTGTGCCATTGTCAACAATGCCTGCAGCTTTCCCTGCCAGTTGTCGTAAATTTTTCTGATTCGGGACCACTAGGGCTATCGTGTATGAATGAAAACTGTCCGCAAACACGCAAACCTGCTCGACCAAGGGACACATCTTGAGAGCAGTCTCCACTTTACCAAGAGAAACATATTCACCAGCCTGTAGCTTCACCAGATCTTTCTTCCGATCTAAAATACAGGAGAAACTTAAATGAATATTTATATCCAATTAATTTTAGGAGGACACTTTCTTAATTAAACACACATACTTGTGCTAAATAGTTTTTAGTATAAAAAGCTGAAATGTAGTTTGGTGAAAAATATGCAACATTGAGCCTCCTTCACTAACCAAGTTAATACTTTTATTACATAAATTATATCTAAATTTTACATAAAAACTATGCTGAAAATGGTTCTTTTGGATATGATGTCAGTGGACCCTTGGCAGCCAATTAAAATCTTTTGATATGTTCTGATAGAGATTTACTTAAATACTGAGCATGGGAAGTTCAGCAACCTCTCAAACTGGTGGTGTACCACTCTCTGACTGTGCAGAAAAATGAGGTGTTCATGCGAATTCGGTTTGATGACATTTTGATGGTTTTCTGCAAATTTTGTACATGTTTCTGCCTTGCCTTGCAGTCTGAAATACATTTATTCCACCTCGACTGTTTATTTCTATTTAACTAGCCATTTTGTGCAAAAAGAATAGCAGAAATAAGAAAATTAAAAGATGTGGTCTAAAACATCTAATAGAAATTCAATCAGTGTGCCACGAGTCGACAATAAGAATCTTTTTATGTTGTGATAGCCTTACCATATATCTATATACTAATGCCATTTAGAAAATAGATAACATTTATATCCAATTATTTTTAGAATGACACTTTCTCAGTAAAGCATAAATACTAGAGTTTGTGCTTTACTGAGAAAGTGTCATCCTAAAAACAAGAGCCCAATGGGCTTCAATATACGCCCGTATATCTGGAATTATATTGGTCCAAATTTCAAGGTTGTTTAACATGTTTAATAGCCTTGATTCCAATTGGTAGCTAGCAATCCAAAGAAAGGTCTACAATTTTGTGCTTCCGAGAATGTAACATATATCACATCTTATATTGAATGATAAATTAATGAGCTTAACTCTTGGTAACTAGTAGACCTTGAAGCAAGAGCCGAGAGCTCACATATCCCACACTGAAATCGACAATAGTCAAACACAAGAAAATAGTAGTTTTCCTACAAATGAATTCCTTCCAGACGAGAGAATTTTTCATGAAGAAAGTGATGAAGTAAACCTTTGTTCTTGAGTTAATAAACAGGTATGAAGTTCATAAAGGACCCCTCTCCCCGTTAAATTAGTAAATGTATGGTTTTTATTTCACAACAGTTTAACTAAATGTAGCTGTTTCAAACATGGGAGACAACTCCAAGGGACAAATGCCATATACATGTAGGAACTCTGAATATTTCAACCTAACACATACAGGGTGTATCAAAAAAACCGGAGTCCTAGTACGATGACATATTTTTCATTGAGCAAAGGAGAAATCTATTTTTTTGTTGATTTGTCATCAAGACCGACCCTTTGGGACTGACCAGCTGAACAATTCAATGATCTGTGATCAAGCATGTTAGAACAATAGCTATTCTTCAATTATGAGTGAAATGTGACTTGCGCCAGATTTGGTTTACATCATTGGTCTGCCCTTGAAAGAAAAGAAATACGGTGTACAAATGAAATGTCTTTTATCCACTCTGAATTCATTGACATTTTGAAAACAAAACGGTGTACAATTAAAATGTCTTTTAACTCTGAATTTAACAAAAAGGTGTACAATTCAAATGTCTTTTTAACAGACAATTGAATCTCAATCTTCAACGTGTCCTCCATTTCTCTGGATGCAGGTATGCGCACGTTCATTCATTGCCGCCACGGCCCATCTCAGGTTGTCAACTTCTGTTATGATGCGCTGTTCCAGGTCATTGAGATCTGCTGGAGGCGTGATGTACATCCTGGACTTTAGGTAACAGTTAAAAGACATTTTAATTGTACACCGTTTTGTTTTCAAAATGTCAATGAATTCAGAGTGGATAAAAGACATTTCATTTGTACACCGTATTTCTTTTCTTTCAAGGGCAGACGAATGATGTAAACCAAATCTGGCGCAAGTCACATTTCACTCATAATTGAAGAATAGCTATTGTTCTAACATGCTTGATCACAGATCATTGAATTGTTCAGCTGGTCAGTCCCAAAGGGTCGGTCTTGATGACAAATCAACAAAAAAAATAGATTTCTCCTTTGCTCAATGAAAAATATGTCATCGTACTAGGACTCCGTTTTTTTTGATACACCCTGTATAGTCAGCTAAACTTGATTCAGTTTTGGGGAACTGTGACCTAGACCTTTGACAAATTGATCTCAAAATGTATGGCTCCTCTTTGCCATGCGAGTAAAGTATACTCAAAGTTTGGTACCATTCCATACCTAGAAACTAGAGATATCGCATGGACAACAAATGTTAATGGATGAATGGACAGAACGCAACATCGCATTACACTACCTCGTCTTCGACAGGCATATGAAAATGTGACTTTTAATGATTTCTTGATTTTGAGATCACAGTGACCTTGACCCACCTTTTGGTATGTAACATGTCCCTCTAAAGTATCTACTGGCAGAAAAAAAAGTTATTTTTAATTATTTCCTGATTTTGGGGTCACAGTTACCTTGACCTTTGACCTTGACCTCAATTTAGGTACACGACACATCGTCATCCCTCAATATATCAATGGACACAAAATAATCATGATTTTTATGATTGATATGTGACCTTGACCTAAATTTTGGTACGTGACACATCATGTCCCCCTAATGTATCTACTGACACAAAAAAAGTTCTTTTCAAAGATTCCTTGATTCTGGAGTCAGTGACCTTGACTCTTGACCTAAATTTTGATACATGACAAACCATCCCCCCCTAATTTCTCAATGGACACAAAAAATCATGATTTTTAACAACTTCACGATTTTGAGGTCAGTGACCTTGACCTACATTTTGGTATGTGACACATCGTTTCCCCCTAATGTATCTACTGACACAAAAAATGTTATTTTTAATAATTTCCTTATTTTGGTGTCACAGTGACCTTTGACCTTGACCTAATTTTTGGTGTGCGACACTTCATTTCCCCCTATTGAATCCACTCACACAAATTTGTAATTTTAATGATTTCCTGATTTTTAGGTCAAACTGACCTTTTGACCTAGATTCTGGGGTCACAGTGACCTTGACTTTTGACCTGGATCTAAATTTTGGTACATGACAATACGGCTCCCCGTAATTTCCCAATGAACTAAAAAAATCATGATTTTTAACAATTTTATGATTTTGAGGTCACAGTGACCTTGACCTTTGACCTTGACCTACATTTTGGTAGGTGACACATCGTGTCCCCCTAATGTATCTACTGACACAAAAAAATGTTATTTTTAATAATTTCCTGATTTTGGGGTCAGTGACCTTTGACCTTCGACCTTGACCTTCATTTTGGTACGCGACACATCGTCTCCCCGTAGGGTATCCTCGCACCAAAAATTAGAACTGTAGATAGAAAACTGTCCCAGATATGGACCGGACACGAGGGATGGACAGACAGACAGACAGACAGATGGACGGAAACCGCCATCACATAATACGTCCGCCTTTTGGCGGGCGTATAATAATTGGATATAAATTACCATATATCGTTTGAATATGGACTTACCAACAATTCTGAGAACACCATCTGGCTCAATCTCCCCAATGTCACCCGTACAGAAATACCGCTGACCCTCAATAACAATGAAGTCCTCATTCGTTAGAGCCTCATTCTTGAAGTAACCCTGAGCCACATTGCCTCCCCCTATGAGGACTTCACCTCGTGGATTACTGCTTTTGTCACTGCTTGTGTAGCCGCCTGAATCGTGATTGGGTGTGAGAATTAGTACTATAACCATCTCATGAAAATAACGTTTATTTAAATGCTAAAAGTCAACCCAGGCATTCGCATACAAATATTTTAACAATTTAGCTTAAAATTCTAATAGTGAATAGATTCTTTTTGCTGGAAAAAAGTTTGTGACTTAAATCCATAGAATGCAAAAGTTTTCTGAAATTTGAAGAAACGAAAAAATTGATTATTTTGTTGTTTTGCTATGAAACGTTTAACTATGTATCTATGAATTTCAGAAGGAGAAAAATTGTTTCGGAGCAGTGATTCACAAAAACAAGATTTTTTGCTGAACCGTGAAATTTTCAAATTAACAAATTTCTTAAAGTAAGATCATCAAATAGTTTAATGATTTAAAGCATGTTTCAAATTATAGACTAATTATTGGTAGCAATGTTTCAAAGGAAATATCCCAGGAAAGTAGCAAAACTTGCAACATCGAGGTGTTGATTTAAATATTCTTGAAATATTTTCCTAAATGTAAAATATATCAATTATATCTCAGAGCTGACTAGTAATTGTGCCATATTTTACAAATATGAACTTCTCAATGGCTTAGATTGCATAAAGACAGACAGACCATATGATGATAAGGAAATCAGTTCTACATATTACCCTCTATCCAATCACGAAGACGAATTTCACAACATCCTAGAGGAGCGCCAACTCTCCCTGTACTCAGATCTGTCACTGAAATGAAAAAGGTCATGGTTTAATTTATTGTTATATTTACACCACTGACATTGTCTGAGTGCCATGCCTGTAATTCACTCAGCTACCAACTACCAACAGAGCACTGACATTTGCTCCGCATTCAAGTGTAACTCTTGAGTCTCTCATTCTTGATATAACCGGGGTCAACAATCAGCAAATAATTCTGCGATCCAAACAGTTGTTATATTTTAAAAATTTGCAGACTGCCATTGGGGAGAACACTCAAGTTTCTCAGGATGTAGCTACTTCCTGTACGGTAAAACCTCTAAATAATTCAATCAAAGATGAAATTTCCCACAATACAATCAGGGGGTGATCAAATTTATTAGAACAGGAAGTTCAAAAAATGGTTCAAAATCATGCAGATACTCCATTATCTCTCCTCTCATTTTATTGATTTTTGAGGGTGATCAAATTTATTAGAACGATACTATGGTAATTCCTCTAATAATTCAAAACCCCTATCAAAATTCAATCGGTTCTAATAAATATGATCACCCTCTGAAACAGGAGGCACCAGAGGTGCTACAATCTCTCAAGTCCCTTAACAGTCCAGACCAAGATGTTTTTATGGGTGCAGGAGTTTTGATGCATAGCAGAGGGTTATGGCATGTGAAATGCAAACCTAAGTCACAACTTATGGCATGGTATCTGCATACTAAATTTGACAAGAATCTGACAAGGAATCCTCAAGTTATTGCCCGGAAACCAAATTTTGATTTTGCCACCAGGTGGCATGACATGTAGGCGCAAGTGGGCGAAATGCAGTCACAAGCGACATCTCATGGCATGGTATCTGCATACCAAATTTGAGAAGAATGCGATAAGCAGTTCTCAATTCTATTGTCTGGAAACTAGATTTAGATTTTGCCATCCGGTGGTACTTTTGTCCATATGGGCTTTTGTCCGCATTTTCTTCTGTATGCTGGGGCTTTTGTGCAAATCCCCAAGAGAATGCTGTACTTTCCTCATACTGTTCATCATTTTCATAGAATAGCTCTTATTTATCAGGTGGCGAGGGCACATATTGTTGTTGTTGTAATACAATCTGTTGTTGTTGTAATCCAATTACTTTCATTATCGAGTTGGATCGATTCATTTCATGCACACCTTATACATCTTAAAAGTTATTTCATACATTTATTCAGAAGATATAGCAAGAAAACATTGGCTGTAATCATTGTATCTGTATACTATAAACTGAGATATGTAAGCTATGTGCTCTGCTGACATGCAGTGGCACAAATGGATACCAAACTACTATTTATGAGTGTTTCCAAGGTGTGGAAATTTCACAAATTACAACTGAAGCATAATTGAAGCCAACTGGGTAATTGGTAAATGGTAATTCACGAGCAGAAAAGGTTGTGGACAATTAAACTGTAGATTTAAACTTGCAATACATTTTCCAGCACACTACTCAGCAGGCAGAAAAAAAATTTGGCGAATGTAATATGTATAGATTTAAGTAGATCAGGGAAATGCTTTCAACATTCCATGAATATTCTGGAAATAGAATGGGAAGAAAACATTTCTGAATACAGAGAAATTATTATGTAAATGATTTTAGAAACTTACCACAAGAAGGTCCATAATAGATAATGGACTTAAAACCATGATACAGATGGACAGAAAAGTGGGCGGACAGACGGACAAGGACCTGACCAACGAAACATACAAAAGGCACATCTACAAATAACATTCTATATTGGACAGAAGTTCCATTGAATTATTAGATGGATTATCTGGGAGGATTTATACTGTACCAGTCTCTAACAAACTACTGGTACATTAATGGGGAGTGCCTGATTTTCTCAGCATCCCATTTATTTCATGTCCCATTGATTCTGGGTAGTACTTTTCACAATTTTATAAAAGTATATTCGCCTAATTTCTGTCAGATAAGCCAGTTCATAACTTTCCCCTATGTATTTAAGCAAGTAGGAGAACCATGACAGGTACTACCCAAGATTACCCGGACTGCTAGCTGTTTAATCACTGAGGAGAGAAATCCATATGCTGATGAAATCGGGCACTTCCCTTTGTAATGTGCATCCATGGTACGAGGTTAAACATTAGATGATGGTAGAACCTTCCAAACACCTGATTGGTTGTGTAATTTAGACTCTTCAAACCAACAAGCATTGAATTTTTCTCTCTTGGACTAAGCAGAATTTGCCCCCGTTGCTTCATAAACATGACATGAATCAGGTCTTCAGGATCAAAAATATCTCATTTGATGTACTGTATCATTTGAATTTATCTGTCCCGATTTCATTTCCAAAATCAGTAAAATTTCATATTAGTTTTATTGCAAGATAATGCATTGTTTGTGACTTCCGTCGGTTGGAAATTGCTAAGACATTGCTGTTGCTTTTGCTATATCTGGTCTCAATTGAAAGCCCATTCTTCCTAGATTCACGATTGATCAGCAGAATTTACCGATGGAAAATATAGCGAAAGTTATGATTGGATAAAAATTAAAATCTATTCTCTGCTGAATCCCGGAGAATGCCAACACTTGGTGACCCTCTGCGCAAATTAATCAGGATCGCTGATTGGCAAGTTGTCCCAGCTGCCTGTTATGGCTGAAGTAAAACATGATGAGATTGGATGAACCTGATTGCAGTGGGCGGAGTGCAATAGCTGAAATCAAGTGACGAGAAAAATCTTTCCTATGGAGTCCAAACATTTTGAGGAAAATTTGAGATTTAATGACATTGAAGATTATCTGGTTGATTTGAAATATTTAGGAATATGGTCATGATTTTCCATATTTTTTTTCATAATTTTGCTGAAACTCATGTGCAAAGTATCAGATGATTTTTGTCGATTATTTTTGATTATTTTCTACTTAGTTTACATAGTCAGATTCATTGAAGTTTTGGCTTTCTGAAAATATTCCTACGAAGTAGGCTACAGATCGCAAATTGTCCGGTAATGAGTCAGTCAGTCAGGCAGTCAGTCAGTCCATCCAAATCCTTTCGTCGGCAAAATAAGGAGAACCGTTGACATTAGAACCTTGATTTTTGGCATAAACATGCATTAGGGCATTGTTACCAGCAAGTTCTGATCTGAAATAATTCTGATTAAAATTAGATTTATAATTAACACTTCAGTATATTGTTATAGATAAATGTATACTGTAGCCTTTAACGTGTATCCTATTTCACATCCAAACACTTCATCATTGACCACATTCAGGTCAAATTACCCACTGCTGCTAAAAATACCCTGTCATTGATCCCCTTTCCACTGTATGCCACATGGCCCTATTAAACAGAGAGTGTGCGACTTGGATTCAAGGGTTAAGACTTTGGAGGGAAATACAATTTTGACAGCAGAAATATGACCCCGCCATTTGCTGATTAGAGCGATAAAACAGGGTAGGCTAAATGGACCCTTTTCAATGCAGTATTTCTTGGCATGGATGTGAAAATATGAGGACATACTTTGGGGTTTTTTTGTACCTCTTGAATATTGACTATATATCACACTTGGATATAATTTGAACAAAAAATTACATGTGTAAACAAAATATGTCTAAATTTCTCTTGTCATTTCAAATCTTGATCCATTTTGATTCCTTGATTAGGGGATACAGAATCACTGCCACAGAGTGTGTTGGTATGTCACAGCAATTCCGATTCACACAACGAAGCTGAGGTGGTTTAACGTTTATCAATGAAGAAAATCACCGACCAACCGCCATAGAATATAATGTGAAACAAGAAAACCGGAATAGTACATTCATCAGATTGCCGATGCCCAAAATGTGTTGTCTCATATATCTAGATAACAACGTGATGTAGAGACGCTATTTATTCGTCTTTGTACCGGTTATGCTCAGGAGAATGACATAGAATCATTATTATCTTGTGCATAGAAGGTGTTGGTCTCGAGTTGAATTACCGTAAACTACATAAATGCTACCTTTCTACTATAGTACTATATATAAAAATTTGTTGTATTGTTGGGAAAATAATGTGATTCAAAAAGTTGTTTTGATCCTGTAGGGCACTGAAAACCATTAAAGAGATGTAAATGTATTTTCACACGTAAAGCTTGAAATCTACTGAACCTATATTATTCAATCTGTTTCCTTTAATTAAAAAATTGTAAAATTAAATCGGCGATCGTTATTTATTTTGGAATGAAGGCGCATTAGGAGACTGTTACCAACAAGTTCTGAGCTGACCTACTTTTGATGAAAATTTCTGGTGATTTTTGATGAAAATCACTGGC
>JAVTVY010004570.1:0-42618 GCA_036873755.1 Hanleya hanleyi
AAGTCGACGAGAGAGAATGCCCGCTTCATTTTTTTGAGGTAGAGATCTAAATAAGATGTGCCTGTAAGGCTATCTGTAATTTCCTTCAAATCCAGTGAAGGTGGATATATATCCTTCACTGCGTCATTTATATAGCGATTATCCACAGCGAGAAGATCGTCTATATAGCGTTTGGTGAATGAGAAGGAACGGGCTTTGAATGGATCGGTTTTAGAAAGCGCCTGCATATAGTCATATTCATAAGAGAACAGATACAGGTCAGCCAACAGGGGTACACAATTAGTACCCATTGGAATACCTATATGCTGCTGATATATTGTGTTGCCAAATTTCACATAGATATTTTTAATGAGAAATTCAAGCAACTCTATAAACAAAGAAACATCCCATGAATGATATCTCTTGTATGTAGTCGAGCTAAAGAATGCTTTATGGCTTCCGACATTAATATATCTACGATCAGTTTTCTTGAACACAGATACTATTAATGAACTTATACGGTCAATACAGCAAAGATATGGCAGATATGGTATAATAGAGAAAAACTATTGTATAATGCAGGACAGATAGGGTATAATACAGGACATATGGTACAATACAGGACAGATACTGTAAAATACAGCACAGATTTGGTATAATACAGAACATATATTGTATAATACTGGACAGATATTGTATAATACAGGACAGATATAGTATAATACAGCATAGATAAGGTATAACACAGGACAGATATTGTATAATACAGCACAGATATGGTATAATAGAGGACAAATATGGTACAATACAGGACAGATTTGGTATAATACATGACAGATATGGATGGTCCATCTCTACACCAAATACCTTCCTTCACTGCCCCCAAAATGCCCACTTTCGCTACCACTCGTACTGATGACGTGACCAATGACGGCACAGATGCTGTGGACATCCCTCAAATCGTGGTCTCCACCCCGAAGGCTACAAGATGGCACCCACAGGACGCATTCGGACCAAGGATGGTCCATCTCTACACCAAATATCTTCCCTCACTGCCCCAACATGCCCACTTTCGCTACTACTCGTACTGATGACGTCACCAATGGCGTCATAGATGCTGTGAACATTCCTAAAATCGTGGTCTCCACCCCGAAGGCTACAAGATGACACCCCACAGGACGCATTCGGACCAAGGATGGTCAATCTCTACACCAAATTCCCTCCCTTCACTGCCCCAAATTGCCCACTTTGGCTACTATTCTTACTGATTATGTCACCAATGACGTGAGCATACCTCAAATCGGGGTCTGCACCACGAGAACTACAAGATGACACCCCACATTACGCATTCGGACCAATAGTGGTCCATCTCTACACCAAATACCTTCCTTCACTTGCCCAAAATGCCTACTTTCGTTACTACTCGTACTGCTGACGTCACCGGTGACGTCACAGATGCTGTGGGCATCCCTCAAATCAGGGTCTGCACCACGAGAGCTACAAAATGACACCCCACGCGACTCGTTCGGACCAAGGATGGTCCATCTCTACTTCAAACACACCCCCACGCACCCGCAAAATGACCACTTTACTTACTACACCCAACTGCGCATGCGCAGATTGACGCGACTTGCAATAAAAAACACGCCATTCTGACTCTACCCCACAAAAGCTTCATTATGACACCTCCCACGACCCATTTGGACCAATAGTGGTCCATCTCTACCCCAAACACACACCCACGCACCCCAAAAATGCCTGCTTTCTATACTACGGTCAGACTGCGCATGCGCAAAACATTGAAAACGGACGATATATTAGTCCATTCGGATGCTCCTCCGTGGAGCTTCAAAATAAGACCTCGTACGACACCGTCGGACCACTAGGGCCTCACCTAGACCCCAAAACGTCCACCCAGTATCCAGACCTCCGTGAACTTTTCGAAAAATTTCACCGCTTAGCTTCGGGACCCCGTCCATCGTATTCTACGTGGTGAGATGTGAAAAACAAGACCAAGCAACCCATACTGCAATGAACATGTGTGAATTGCCCAGTATGGACCTATCTCCCTGAGCCAGTATGGGCCTATGGGCCTATACAGACCTCAGTGAACTTTTCAAAAAATTTCGTCGCTCAACTTCGAGACCCCTCCCATCGTGTTCTACGTGGTGAGACGTGAAAAACAAGACCAAACAACTCATATCGCAATGAACATGTGTGAATTGCCTAGTATGGACCTATCCCCCTGAGCCACGTGTGGGCCTATCCAGACCTCCGTGAACTTCTCAAAAAAATTCACCGCTTAGCTTCGGGACCCTTCCCATCGGGTTTTGCGTGGCGAGACGTGAAAAACAAAACCAAACAACCCATACCGCAATGAACATGTGTGAATTGCCCAGTATGGACCTATCCATTGAGCCAGTATGGGTCTATGGGCCTATCCAGACCTCCGTGTACTTTTCGAAAAATTTCACCGCTTACCTCCGGGACCCTTCACATCGTGTTTTTCGTGAGGAGACGTGAAAAACAAGACCAAACAACCCATAGTAAAATCAAAGAAAAAACCCCCCAAAAGACCACCCCCATACCCCATACAGGCATTTTCCCGTATAGATGCAAATGTACGAATCAGGCCGCTATTGTAGAGGTAAAGTCCGTGTTCCGCTTTTTATATTTTCGGGAACAAATCCTCATTTTACATACACCCACCCATGACTTGATAGGCAGGCCTCGATAAGCCCGGGGTACCGATACTAGCCCTTTTGGACATGGTTGATAGGAGTTTGAGCCTCAGTCTATTTTAGGGGTAAAGTCCGTGTTCCGCTTTTTATATTTTCTGGAACAAATCCTCAATTTACATACACCAACTCTCCCACCCTACGTCTCTCAGCAGGCCCGATAAGCCCAGGGGACAAATATTAGCCCTTTTGGACATGGTTGATAGGAGTTTTCCCCTATTGTAGGGGTAAAGTTCGTGGTCCGCTTTTTATATTTTCGGGGACAAATCCTCAATTTACATGTATCCACCCATGACTTGATAGGCAGACCCCGATAAGCCCGGGAACCGATATTAGCCCTTTTGGATATGGTTGATAGGAGTTTTCCCCTATTTTAGGGTTAAAGTCCGTGTTCCGCTTTTTATATTTTCGGAAACAAATCTTAATTTTACATGCAACCACCCATGACTTGATGGCCCTGGAGGAGCGCTTCGCTTTGACACCTCGCTCGACCCAATCGGTCCACTAGGGGCCCCTCTCGCCCCAAAATGTCCCGAAGATTGTCGGAGAATTTCCCCCGGCTGCCCGTGTATTTGGGACTACTTTCTGTCCGCGGAAGCTTTTTTGACCGCATCACCGCCAGACCGCATCACCGCGGATCAATGCATCCCCCTAAGGTCACGTGACCTCCACAATATGCCATTTTTTTGAGACGGCGTTACAAAAGTGATGTATCATGGGATAGATCTGCTATGTTAAATAATACACTATTGTTAGCGGCGCTTGCGTACGGCGAGAAGGTTGCTCCAGATGCGCTCTATATACTACTAACACATATCTAGCCTGGGAAAGTCTCACAGTGTCGCCAAACTGAAACATTTCGGGGCATTTTGTTACATTCGACTTTTGCCGTTTATTCTGATGTTTCTTTAACGTATGTATGTACGGATAACTCCTTCCACACTAGCGATTCCTTCCCTTCGGGGCTGTCTGATTCAGGGATCTGTCAGGGCGATGATTGTAATCGTGTACAATGTCTTGCAAAATCTCTTTATATTGCCATGGGAAAGTCTCACATATGTATTTTGTTCTTCTCATTTTCCCCATATGCTTCGGGTAATATCATACTCTACAGAGATACTAATCTGTGCAGTATTAGTTCGTCATTTGATAGAAACATTTAATTGTGACTGTGTGAAAAATCATACGCGAAAATCATACTTGTGTAATCACCCCAATGAAAGAGGTGAATGGTACACGTACGTTCGAATTGGTTATCCCCCACCCTGACAAAAAAAAAGAACCTGTATCTCGTTTAGCGTATTAAATTGTATTGTGTTCAGTATTTTTAGGAATATTATGAAAGAAAATTGAAATCAGCTGCGCTGATTCCCACAAGTAATATTTTGGTGCAGAAGGGTACATGACAAAATCCGCTAACGGTACCCCTAAATGTCTTGGAAGACAGGTCTACGGTTTCTCAAAAAACTTGAAAACTACATATATTTTGTCAAATTGTAAAAATGTGTAAATTCAATCAAATTGATATATTACTGGTTCTTTTGATAAAGGTTTCAAGACCAAATTTATCACTGTTTGACATAAACTGGCTGAGTTTGGCCATCACAATCAACAATACCGTACCGGAATTGAGTCGATTCACGCTTTTGCAAACTTTGCTGCAGGGGTATATTTTGACATGTCACACAGTTTCCGATCTTTTCCGAATGACTGACAGGTGCTCGCAGAAAACATAATGCTCCAATCTTATTGGTGAAAACGTATCCGCGGGATACCGTGATGTTCCCCTTTTCGAAACTTCACCGGTGTTGTGAAGAACTCGTTAAACAGTTCTTTAACATTTTCTGATAACGATACGCTTCAAAATGGCGATAGTATGCATGTAACTTTTACAAACCTCTAAATATTCGTAGCTGATTTTTCTGAAGTGTTATTATTTCGATTTTGAAAAAATGTTTTGACGGCATCACGTACTACGGTGAAGAGAACATCCAATCAAATCAAACTTTGAATACTTGCACAATGGCACACGCGCGAATCACGAAAGAAGTTCAAGTTGGTGGAGATTTTTCCGCAATGCAGGTATCAGAATTTTCGCAGTATTCTGTCAAACTTCACGTCCGCAAAAAAACACTACATCGCCAGTGCATACTCAACACGGCGGAGGTAGTCAACTGTCAAGTCAAGAGTTCAGCTCAGCTGGTCGTCTCGGCTAAGACAGAAACAACAACAACAAAGAAAAAATCCGCATTTGTTGTGGGGTGGTTTCCCTTTTGGTGTACGGCCTTTTTCCCCCAAGGCCATTACCCCCATGGGCATTTTCTCCAGTAACCCTTTTCCCCAGTGGTCCTTTTCCCCATCCTATAATATTGAATTGTCTTATTGATGGAAAATGCTTGCCTGCATTTTAGACACGAGACAGGGTTCATATGCCTCCTAGAAATTCCTGAAAACTCCTGGAGTTCAAATTCCAACCTGGAAAGTGCTTAAAAATTAGGAATACGGTAATATAATATATCATGGAAAGTCCTGAAAAATAATATTTTGTTGTTCCAATGAATCAATATCTCTTTCCTATTAACATCATGTTAATCATGTTGGACCATCATGTTGAACATTATGTAATATATAGCCAAGTTTACATGGCTTCGTTTGTTCCTACTCAGCCATGCTTCCTCTTATTGAATTTACATGTACAGTCCGGGACCACCCCTCCACACTCTTTGGCCACTACTTTTATCTAGTTAGGTATGTTTAATCGCCATGAGGAGCGGATGTGTTTTCAATCAGTCAGACTTCAAACCTCAATTGCCGATTGACTTTCTTATTACTATCCATATGGGTCACATGATTGGTATGTATCGCAGCGTACTGTTCACGTGATCTGTATGAAGAAGATAGCGGTACTGGTGAAAATTCAATTGGCCGTTGATGTTTGAAGATTGATCGCAGAAACAGCAGCTCCTCATGACTATCGAACTGTTTGCCAAACTCTTTAAGTATAATGGACAGAGAGTGGGGAGGGGTTGTTTTATTGCCGGATAGAGCCGTACTCTGGCCCCTTGTGGTTCCGGACTGTACATGTAAATTCAACCCTGATGAGATTAGAGTATTGAGCCTAGTTGAATACTTGGTACCTCACATGTATATTATATGATTGTAGAATTTGGTGGAGAGACTAAGAGTGGACTATACTATAAAGAAAGGACAGTTTAGTCTCCTTAAGGATGATGTCATTCAGCTACAGTATACAGTAGAGACAATGTGAGTCCGGTTTTACATTATTCCGATTATTTTTTAGAAAAGGTTCATACCAATTTTATTTTTTTTTGTTTCACAGATGGGTTTGATTTTTTTTTTCAAGGTTGGAGGGGATAATAGAACTGAAAATAAAATCATCTACCTGCAGAAGGAAAGGGGGTGAACTTAAATGTCCAGTTTTATTTTTATTATCCCTCCAATCTTGAAAAACAAATAAAATCCATGTGACTGGTGAAACAGAAAATAAAATTGGTGTAAGGCAAGGTGACCAACCAGCATGTTCAGTCATGTCAGTAGACTTGGTAGCTCAAGTTTGTCAATGATTTGGTGGGGCAAAGAGCTGCCCAATTTGGCACACACTCTATTCTGCGTGGCGAAATTTGTTCAGGGTAGGGTGGATAGAAAATATACAGTAAAGCTCCAAATTAAATTGGTAGATTTTGACTACGATTGATTTTCAATGCTAATATTTCAATATTAAAAAAAAAGAAACAATTACGAAGTTTCTTTTTTCTTCTGTTTTTGTTTTGTTCTGTATTTTGGGTGCATCTCTACTTTGGGCATGACCTTAAACATGCAGCAATGCAAGCTGGTTAGATCTTAAAGCGAAATATCCAAATTGAGGAGCAGAAAAGATTCAATTTTTATTAGGTTGGTAGAACCATTGCTTATGATTATATTAAATGCAATACATATTAGCATGATAACAAATTCCTTTGTATGCTTTAATGAGAAAATGAGAAGGTTGATGAATTGGAATGAGTTATCTACCCTTGCCTTCCAGGTGTGGAGAATGTTTGTGTGGCAAAGAGAACCAGCTGTCCATGGAATCATTGGTGAGATTGAGGAGAGGTGTCGCTGACGTCAAGGGGACGTTATCTGACCTCATGATGGAGATTCGCCTCTTACAAACAGATGAAAGTCCTGAATATAGGTGAACTATCTCTTTGTATATATACTCTCCAGATTGCAAACAACCTATTCTTACAGTTGCCATATCCTTACTTGTGAGCATAGCCACAGTCATCATGGGCGTGGCCGTACTCAGAACCATGGCAACGGACATCCTTTGCAGTGTCATTCCTGTCAGGACAATGACAGTATCAAGCCTCAAAATTTTAACAAATTTGCACAACCCCAAAATACGCAAAAATGGCTCTGGGTAACCCATCGTTCATCAAGCAAGTTTTGTGTGCATAACCTATAGGTTACCCGAGTGAACAGAAATGTTCTGCAAAATGGTTATGCATCACCGATAATCTGGCTGAAAATGCATAATGGGGAACAGAGTGAAATGAATCCATTGTTCACCCACTGCATGAATTCCGCATATTCTGATCAGAGTAACAGATGTATGGCAGATTCCACGATAACCTAGTCCACTAACACACATTTCCGTCAACGGAACATGACATTTGCAACAACTATAATTCAAAAATATTGTGAACAAACAATGTGCCCTGTACCTTACTATCTTAAACATGTCAATGAATTGCATAAGATGAAAATAAACAGGTACCTCTATGAATTCTTTGTACAGTTTTTAATTTACCGGGACAAAACAAAAATGACATTTGCAACACTTGTGATGCTTATGTCATTTTTCCGTCAAAATCTATTTTGTATATGTACAAGAAATTTCTTGTAAGACAAGCACTTGCATATGCTCAGTGGAATTAGGCCAATTGTATAAATGTATCTGTACCCTCGTCAGTGTGTGACATCACCCATGCTGTAATACAGGGTCTTTTCAAAAATTTGCTAATGTCATTTTCGTCACGGGAGTTGAACGAAAATGACATTAGCAACGTTTTTCAAACACTCATAGAATCCATGTATTGGTATTTAGCACATTGGCAATAGTATATATATTAATAAGCTCAAACTAGTATCACTCTAAATCATTTTTTGAATAATTTAGTTGACATTTGATTTGAGGTGATTATTGTAAAAAAAAGTATGACGGAAATATGACATTAGCACAAGTGACATTAGCAACATTTACATTTCTGTCCCTCTATTATATCGCAGATAAGAAATATACCAGGTAAAACTGTTCCTTTACAGGGTAAAACTGTTACACAACCTTGGTGGGTTTAGCAAACATGTACATGAAAAGGAGTTAGTTGCATCGTGGAATTCGCCGTATGTATATTGATCAGTGTTGTATACATGGGGTAAGATTGAGGAGAGCAAAAAATATTTGCTTACATTTTTGGATACGGGGAAGATAGACATTTTATTCAGTGTATACATTAGTCACATGTTTTCTTCTCCTTTAACCCTATCTGGCCTGGGCGATTTGGGGTGTATTGCAGCCTGGGGGGCGGAAAGTGCCCCCCAATATATTTTCTCTACCACTAAGGCTAGAGCGCTGAAACTTACCACACAGTATCATGGGTTCAAGCTCTACCGGAAAATGTAAACAAATCCAAGATGGCCGCATGATGACGTCACAGTGAAGTAATCTTTGCGGAAGCCATTTTTCTGCCTTTTTGGGGTCGATTTTTCGAAATTTTCATTTTTCAGCTTTTTCTCTCGAAAAAAATCTAATAAAATAGAGAATAATTAGTTTTACATAAATAAAATACGTTTAAGGCCTTTTAGGCAAGGAAAATGTGAAGAAATGGATCGAAAAGATTGAAAAACACGACTTTCGCGGATACCACATGGCCGCCATTTTGAATTTACCCATGATCCTCTGCCTGGGGGTTATTGAAAATAGGCTCAATATGACCCCAATAAGATAAGCTTAAAAGTCACCAAGTTTCAGCCTCCTGGGTTTTGTCAGTCGGCTGCTAGAGAAGTTCACTGGGGCACTTTCTTCTCTAAAAGTTTGTAGGTAGGTTAGCATAGATCAGTGAAAGGGCCTCTCACTCTTCATTCTGGCCCTGGTCTCTTATCATCAACATTTTTAGATATACATCAGTGGGTCTACTCTGCACATATCTGTGTTGTTTGCCCCCAAACACCATTCTGACAAGTTGTTTCCAAATCAGAATAGCAACATAATTTTACCTATCAAATTGTTGCTGTGCGATTTCGAAGATTGTCAATCAAACCGCAACATCAGTGATTGTCACCACACGGTCTGGCTTTACTTGCTACAAGTAATTATCTGTCACTCAGATCTGAAGTCGCATAACTTGGTTTGACCAATAGAATATTGTAGAGTTCTGTAAACGTTTTTAACACCAGTCACTTCTCCATTGGATAGCTTACATTTGTATGTCATATGTCAGAACGGAGATGATGATTGTCATAAGGCCATCCACAAATTAGTATTTTTTTCCAGGAACCAACTTCAGAAAAATTGGCCAGGAATTTTTTTTTATTTGTTTTATTTTTGTGTTAGTTTTTTACCTTTTTGTATAGGATTTCACAGAGTACTACTGAATCACATAGAGAAAAAATATCTACTCAAACTTTTTTTAACTGCAAAATATATGGGTAGGTAGGGTTACTGGAAACAAAAATATTATTGTGGATGGCCTAATGGTGGCATTCAAACATTACCAGTTGTATTAAAAATCATTCTGATCACAATGCTGGTTGTAATCTGTGTCTCATACATGTACATGTTTTATCTTCAGGTACTGCAAAGCCACACTCAGCGAGTCAGAAAGGCGTTTCCGTTGTCAGCCAATGAAAAATTCGCAATACCACCTGATTGAGAGCATCATTGGTAAGTCAGACTCGCAGTCACTGGATTTCAAACAACATAATTGTTATGCCATGTCAACAGTATGCTTACGATTGTCCTAATGATATCTGCAGTCCCGCTTCACCAATCTCTTCAAAGTTCCCAGATATGTTTCCAGAGTTGACCTGAAGAAGCCTACTGATTTTGTGTCAACAGGTCAAGGTCACAGAACATGAAAAATCATATTTTGTGGTGCGCTCCTTAGGGTACACATAGTCCATTGATCAAATATTGACTATGTGACTGCAAAGAGGTCAGTTCAGCATCAGAAAGTCAAAGGTCAACTTCGCCATGGCTGTAAAATATATCTTTGTTTTGGAGATATTCTAACTTGGAATTGATACATGTAATCCAGGGGGAACACATTCCAAGTTAAATACTACACTAACGTTTCATCACTTAACTTGATCTATGGAACGGGGTCAATTTTTACTAACCATAAATGCAAATGATGTTGTATAGCCAATCAAGATATGTGCTTGCCAACACCATGCAGCGAGCATTTTGTTTGATGTCTGTGATTCTCAAATATGGCAAGTGGTTGTATTGATTTTCAAATTTTGGTGGACATGCAAGAACAATACCTTGGATAATTTAAATGACGAAAGTTAGTTTGCAGTGTTGTGATTTATCGATGTGTATGTTGCAGTAAGTTTCACTTCCGTGCACAAATTTCACTTTCGCGTCAAAAATTCATGTTTTTTTCAATGAACTCCTGCACTCGACACAATACTTGAAAGCATGCGGTTTGTTCTGAGTGTCAGAAGACCAGTGCAATGAAATAACCCTTATTGGACAAATCTGGTGTGTGAACAGTATGGTATTTAATATATAAAAAAAAGACAGAAAATGTATATTCGGCCATCCAGTGTCTCTGGATCTGCTAATTTTTGTCCCTGGCATGAAAGTGGAAGGGGACTATGAAAATGTTGATCACCCCCAAAATGTTGTGAACACTATATATATATATATATAGATATTGGGATTGAGAAAGCCACAAGTATCGAAATTGAAACTCTTAGAACAGTTAAACCAAGTAACAATGCTACAGACACGCTATCTTTTGTTAGTACCCATAACCCAAACAATTTTAATTTTTTTCCTGTAATCTACAACAATCGACCAATGTTGGAGTCTAATAATCACCTAAAACAAAGTTTCAATCAAACTAGGATCATAAACGGTACAAGACAGGCTCCCAATGAATCTCAAAAGACTTCTAACCAGGGCAAAATTTCTACCCATGTCACTCCCGAATTACGCAACTTCAAAATGTGGAAACGCTTGATGTAAATATTGTAAAGAAAACCTTATTATAGGTAATTCCTTCACATTTCATGTAACCAATTACACTTTCAAGATAAATGCAAACATGGATTGCAACTCCAGAAATCTTGTCTATGTTCTCTCGTGTTGTGGTTGCAAGAAATACTATATAGGACAAACAGGAGACACTGTGAGAAACAGGACCCGCGTACATCGACAGCAAATAAACACGCCCAGTCTTCGTTTCTTGCCGGTAACAAAACACATAGGTACATGCGCTGGACATCTTGACATCAAGTTCAAAATTTTTCCATTTTTCAAGTTATCAGGGGATAATAATAAATTGAGAGAAGTTAAAGAATTGCACTTCATTAATAAGTTCCGCCCGGAACTCAATAAAGTGTAATCAATTCACCTCTCCTCCGCCAAACCACGCATATACTTGTATTCAAGAAACCTTATTTGCCATTAGATTTGACATGTTTTTCCTATTTCATTTTCGCAATCTCATAATTAGGTAATACTTTTACCCATAATTTAAATGCAATAAGCATGTCGAAACCAGAAACCTAGACCTCATACAGGTCTACACCATTGTCCATTGTATAAGCTGTTTTGGTCGATTTGCTTATTCCCCTAACTTATTATTATTGTTGTTATATCTTAAATACCCTTTTATTAGTTCCGTTTTGTTTATTTGTAATCTTATGCATATGAATTATGTCGCCAAGACCACCGTAACCATTTGTGTACAACACACATGCATAAATAGAACCGCAATCATATTAAATTTAATAAACGATGCTTTGATAAACTGCTGAAAGCAGTGAAACTATAGTTAGCGAAATCAATCAGTCCGAGTTTGTCATGACTTTTTTCTAGTATTATATTTACCATACACAAAGGCAGTTTATACTGTGATCATTTAGTCTATATATATATATATATAGACCAGTTTCACGTTCATAATTCTAACTATATATGTATCTAAGGAGTAAATTGAGCTAGTGCCTTGTATTTTGGTAAAATGCTGTCTTACGAGGGTCTCTAGGTCAACTTCACTCTGAGGTCAAAACGTGAATAGATTTGTGAATGGAATGTCTCAATAACAAAGAGAGATAGAGACTCGATTTTTGCCATAATGCTTCCTTTTGAAAGGCCTCCAGGTCAACTTTACTCCGGACTGACCTTGACCTATTTCCACTGGTCACAGATTAAAATATGAATAGCAGTTATTACCCCTCAGCCCATAGGGCTGTGGGGTCTTGTCGTTGCCATGTACGTACGTCCGTCCGTCCTAGCGTCCGTCCGTCCGTCCGTCCGTCAACATTTTCTTGTCCGCTAAATATCTTCAAATCTATGAAGTCGGGCCTGACCAAACTTTGGTGAGAGCTTCCTGAATGTTGACAGATGAAATGATTAGATTTTCAGATGGCTATGATGATGTCATGATTTTTAATTATTTTTTGGGTTCTGCGTAGCAGAAGCCAATAAAGTCTGTGTGTTGAATGGTCTCAGGTTATAAATGAGGCTCCCAAGGATGGTATGCGTCGATAATTTTGTCACGATTTGTGTCCCTGAGCGCCAAGAAATAGTTCGCTTTCACCCATTGAAAAGTAACCTTGGCGTTACCTTTGCCCTCATCAAATATATGTAATAGTGTTTTTATGTGAATGGAATCATTGTCTGAACTATTCATGCATTTATCTTGTGAAATAGTAGATATTTTTGGTATAAATTTAAAATAGCCAGGTTGAGGAGTATGGCAATGTACGGTGAGGTTCGCTGGCTGTGGTACTACATGATTGTAGGCCTTAAAATTTGGGGAGAACGATCGTTCAGTTCGCCTGGCGGTTACGCAAAACGAAAGACGCATAGCCGATTATTCTTTCGCCTAAACTATGGCCCAAACTCTGTGTCATAATAACATAATTTTAATAAATTCCTGTTGTAACCTGAAAATCATTTCCGATCGAAGCGCACTGGGCTGAACTGACTAGAGTTTCGATGTTAACTTCACACACAAGAGACCCAGTCGAGGGGAGATAATTGTACGCGAAACCCATGTGCGTTTGATACACTCTCGGATACTTAGATAATATACAGCCCAGGTGTATATAGTGCTCTGTGGGATTATATGAATAGGGTAAAATCACTCAACTTTCACTCACCTGACTGCAATGTGTGTTCTGGTCATGGGGCCCTAACAAAGACGCAATACCATGCGGCCCCGAACGTGTGTGATACGTAGAGCCGAAAACGAAAGTGAATGGTAGAGAAACTTTACGTTCTACAGTTTTCAAATTAAAACGTGTATATGGGAATTTAATATGAGATAATATTTCAGAAATAGAGGTCACAATTCCAATGATAGAAGTCTGCCAGTCACACAAAATTGGACTCTTTAAGCAACACGTGGTAATGACGAAAATTGGTCACCGGGTAATGAGTTTTTTTTGGCCAGCGGCATTTGCAATGTCACAGGAAGCCGCTGCGAGTGGCTAGATTAGGGCCGGCTATGGGAACGAGATTATTATTACATACAAAATCAAAATGTCGGCGTAGATAGCAACAGCAAATTTTATTGAATGAACTCCAGTCAAAAACCAATTCCTGGCCACAACAAAACTCATTTAGCATAACCTATCTGCGTAACCTATTTGCATATGCAGTTCAGAAATGGAGGAACAAACTACAGGTTACCTATTTTTAGGTTAAGCAAACTTTTCAAATTTTAGGGCCTGTGATTGGTTAGTAAATTTATTCATTTGCCATTGCTATACCCATATATATGAATGTATTATTTGGCGGATGTAAATGCATTATTGTGACAGAATTTTTTTTTGTATTTATTCAGAAATTTTTATGTTCCCGGGTCATTTACCCGACAACTCGAGTGTAAAAAGAAAACGAAATAAATAAATGCCAAACTAACAGATACTCACCAAATTATAGTGGTATATATTTGTCTTTTTCTTCATAAACATTCCATGAAAATATGCGATAAACTGATAGATTTCCCAGCCAGAATGAGATCAGATCATTCTTTTGAAACTGCTGATCGCACGTGGAGCAAGCGGCTTGACTCAATCTACTCACTTTAGCTGCGAAAACTGACCTCTGGCTTAGTGGATTTATGGGAGCGGAAATGGAAACGTCACACCTGTTTGCTTACTTTCTTATTTGTTCCACTTTTTGTGTTTTGTACTCTGTCCCAAATGGGAAGCTCAGTACATAATAAAGAATCTAATTATCATGCGCACAATTAATTTTCGGCGGACATTTGTGTACATCAGGCAGAACCCTCCAAAGCCTTAGGCTCTAGTTTTATTATTTATTGATGGCGTTGCTTTTGCACTGTTATCTATGCCCATCAACATGTTCTTGTCCGCTGAATATCTGCAGATCTATGAAGTCGGGTCTGACCAAACTTTGGTGAGAGCTTCCTGAATGTTGACAGATGATATGATTAGATTTTCAGATGGCTATGATGATGTCATGATTTTTTAAAAAAAAATTATTATTTATTGATGGCTTAGCTTCTGCACTGTTATCTATGCCCATCAACATGTTCTTGTCCGCTGAATGTCTGCAGATCTATCAAGTCGGGCCTGACCAAACTTTGGTGAGAGCTTCCTGAATGTTGACAGATGAAATGATTAGATTTTCAGATGGCTATGATAATTTCATGATTTTTTATTTTTTAAATTTTTTAATTTATTGATGGCTTAGCTTTTGCACTGTTAATATCTATGCCCATCGGGAACCCTTGGTTGCATGTTTCGTTGTGAATTTTGAAGGTTCCCTGATACAAGAAAGCCTGGTCCATTCATGATTATTATTGAATGAAGGACAACATTTTTTCTTAAATTTTGCTATTAAATTATTCTATTCTACATCATATGATTTATTCTAAAACTTTTGCATGAACCATATTTGTGTCCACACATTTAACTGGTACAACATAATGCTTCAATTGTTGTCACCAAACATGTTACTGTACCTTGGAAATTATGTAAAACGAGTGATTAGGAGAGCCCATTTTTAGCCTGACTGTGTGCAATTTTGAATCAGTTTGCATACCTGGAGCTCCCCCCCCCAAATAATGATAAGGGTTGGCCTGTGTCAATAAGTGTGTTTACTTGTTATCACACTTGTGCAATGCATAAATTGCCACTGATAAAGCTACACTTCCTTGCATGCTGTAATCCCAGCACATCTCTCACGTGAAACCGAAGTCTGTTATATACGGTATCCAGGGATTTTTTGCAGGTTCTGATCCCAAACTCCCAGTTCCTTTTCGTAATTCATTATTGAGGGTCCAATTTTTTTAAGTGAATTTCGGCGCAAAGAGCCTGTGATCAATCACAAAACAGAGGTTTATTAACATGAAATTCAATACGTACCCAGCTATGCAATCGGATCGATATTGAGGCTTCCAGAAGCTTTTTCTAGGAGTATTTCCGTCAGAAATCTTTTCAAATTGAACAAAAACAACACTTTCGTTTTTTGTTTCATTTGAGTTTTGGGTGCCCATATGTTTTCCAAAACTAAACTGGCTCTAGATGCAGCCCTGATCCTACTTGACTGAAAAAAAACAGGCTGAGGGGTCCACGCACCTTTTAGGTGCTTGCCTGCAATTCATGTATTAGCCTGTTAACACAATTTCTAAGGGACAGCAGTGACCTAGTTCTTGATCTGAGCACAATGCTGCCATATGTGGGCCTCTAGATCACTCCTGACTGACCTTGACCTATTTTCAAGGGTTTTAAGAATTCATTGCCATAACAATCCACATCGAGTCTGAGCCCCGTGGGCTTCCGGGGATTGACCTGGGATGTCGTTGTGCACACCGCAGGTCATGGTAAGAATAGGGCTCAGCTCCTCAGACAGCTTGTCGTAAGAGGCGACTGAGGCACCCGTGGGGTTCCCGGGTGTGAAAAGGAATCGGACCCCCACCCGTGTGGTTCCCGTGTGTGAAAAGGAATAGGACCCAACATCGTGATATGACTGAAATATAGTTGAAAGCGCGTTAAATCATATTCACTCACACATCGAGTCTGAACTATACTTATAGCATAAACACAACAAGTTTCAATGATTTAGTGTATTTTCAGTCACATTGATGTTGACCTTTTGACCTCAAAATCAATAGGGTTCCTCTTTGATCCATGGGTGAGGCATACCCAAACATTGGTACCAATCCATGACACGGAACGAGATATTATCGCATGGACAAGAAAACATGAACAGATGGATGGAAATTGTTATCTCAATATATGACCTCGTCTGGTATTTGGAAAACATGCCTCAAAGCATGAAACAACAATAAAGGGGGAGAATGACCTTTAGGCTATGACACTTGTGGTCAATTCAGTATTTTCCAAAAGATTTTGTAACAACAAAAAAAGTAAGGTGTTCATATTCTCAGTTTCTATGTTGCCTATAATAAGGATAAACATAGCCCCCGAAAGAGGCGAACTTTTGCAATTTTGGGCTGGGACTTTGGAAGTTCTGGCTAAAGCCTTGCGTACATGTACTATTCTTCAGGTCTAGTGTTTCTTTTTGCAGGACTCCGAAACATGCATGATGAGAACTGCAAAGCCAAAGAAGATTTGGAAAACATTATTAACAGGGGTAAGTTTTGGAATTTATGTTCATATAGCTTTTAAGACATCCACCATGTTTACCAAAACTGTCCACTCGCCTGTCCCAATTATTAGACAATAGGTTTGCGGCCCCAGGAAATCAACTTGTGCATTGATGTGAGACTCCCGGTGTGAAGAATGTGGCATCTTTTGGCCCCCATAAGGTGCAGTTTGGATCGCTAAAATGATCTCTGTATGGTAGAAATATTGGTCATTTCTATAGTTAGTTCCTGATGGAAACCTCTCTAAACTGGCAGGTCCCTGGTGGTTCATGCTTCCCTCTCCTGCCTATGCTTACAACATGGAACATATCTTTAACTTCAGATACATGTAACTGGTGTAAATATGCATCAAATTGTCTTATGGTACTAAATTGTCTTATGATACTATTTCAAGAAAGGACCATTATGCTTACGAGTTGTCACAGCGACACCAATATAGGGAGAAAGCATGCCCTTTCTATACTACTCATCGCACATGCGCAGTCGACCCATTCTACTGTAGGGTGCAAGCCTGGCCCATGGAATCTCAGGTAGTGAAAACCCCAGGTCTCTCGCCCCACCCTATCCCGCGCCACACCTATGCGACCCGCTGTGCAGTGAGTACAGCGGAGTAGGAGGAGTCGTCGGACACGCCACGGATTATACTAGGTAGATAGGGATGATTATTTTGGCAACTAATAGTCCACTTATCAATGATTAAAAATATTCTCCATACTATAACCTTTGGAAGGAGAGTCAAGCGTCATACACCAGTTTACGTGCGAGGCAAACCCTTTGCCTGAAGGACGAAAGCGGGAAAGGCGAATTAATATCAGCCTAATAAAAATGTTTGCTACCTGGCATCCACCAATCATAGGGCATCATCAATGTTCAGTGGAACCACGCCAATTTCATAATTTAAACAAAACATACAGTGGTTGTGCCAACATATTATTCCACCATGATAGCTTGTCAATGATGATTGGACTTTACGGCAATTTAGATCACTCTTGTTAAAACACTGGACTTCAAATGAGGAACAAACCAGATAGTGTAACATTCGCAACCAGTTTCAAACAACTCCAGTGTATGTGGATCAAAGTGTGCTGGAAAACGGAAAATCAGTTGAAAACAAAATGATTGACGCCACTTGTCCTTCGTCATGGAACAAAGGGGAGGTAGGTCTACACAGTCTAATACTCTCAATTCTACCCAAGTGTATTACCTTATATATTTACATTGTAGCTCACCATCAGTTGAACAAGCTAGAGAAATTACTGACGAAATGTGGTGAACATCAGCCAGGGACGTGTGGCGACAAACAACAGAATTTGGAGATGTGTGGAGACAAAGAACGGCATTTGGGGACAAGTGAAGAAATACAGCAGCATTTGAGGACGTGTGGAGACCAACAACAACATTCAGGGATATGTGGGGACAAACAACAGTCCAAGTCTTCAGACAAACAAGGTTCCGTTCGAAGGGTACTGGCGGACAGGAATCATTGAATTCCTGAATATATGCATTGTTACTGTTAGAGAATATTGTCATGCGTTTACCAATTCAATTTTCTTGTCAATTACCCACCTTCAACATGGTGGAGAACCCGCACAATTTTGTAGGGAAGTCTTTATATGAGCTGGAATATCGGAACATTCTGCATACAGCGCTCAAAATCTAGGCATCATATGGACCCATTATTATGCGAGATTCTCTCTCTTATTTCCATTTAGAGCTTTTGCAAATTTTGGTCATTCACCAAAGACATCAATATATACGGATCAAATCAGTTGAAATTGTCATGAAAATGGGAATAAAAAGGAAAGGAGTCCGATTTATCTCAAGTGTCTCGATTATTGGCTTTGGAAAACTAAATCGCTCCTCGAATAGGTCTGAAACCTCCTCTGACATAAATTAATCATGCCACCCAATTGAGACAAGCTTTACGGAAGCCGACGACGGCTTCTGGGTCAATCACTGACATTTGAAACTACAGCAGAGCTTGCCAGCATATGGAAAGTTGCCATGTCGGTTTTCGTACCTCTTGGCCACTAATGACACTTTATCTGTGTTATCCAGTCATTGTGCTCTAAAGCTTGGTTCTTGTCGGATTCCTTATACTTAATGCCTATTGGTTTATAGCTGCACTGGTGATACTGCAGAAGAAATATACAAATGGATTCACCAAATTCTTGGCAGCTTGGCTGTTCATAAACTCGTCTACTGTTGGTTCTCAGTAATTGGATTTCGAAGTGCCATTAGCAACCAGGAGGTGTGGAAATGTCTGTCTGAATCAGCGGGGGAACAATTAGTACATCCATCTGTGGCTTAAATGAGTGTATCCTTAGACCTGTTTATAGTTGAGCGACATTTGAGTGTTAATTTGATGAGACTGTTTTGCAATACTTTTACTAGTCCCAAGTCTTCTCTCGAAACAAGTATCTACTCATGTATGTAACTTCACTGGAACATGCATGCACTGGAACATGCATGCATATTTTACAAAATGTCAAACTACTTCAAGGTTGTGTATTTTATCTCCGGGTCCAGTAAATGTATGTGTCCAAAGTCGTCCTGTTTTTACCATAGATGTCATTATTAGCTCTTTGTAGATCATCAAGGATGAACAGACTGATGGGATTAGAAACTTAAAAAGAGCTCAAATTGGCTTCAATATGGGCCTGCACATTCTATCGTCTCCCCTTAATGTATCTATGGACACAAAAAATGTGATTTTTAGCAATCTCCTGATTTCGGGATCACAGTGACCTTGACCTTTGACCAGACCTTGACCTAAACTACATGACACATCCACTCCCCCTAATGTATCTACTGAAACAAAAAAAGGAAAAAAGATTTTTAATGATTTCCTGATTTTGGGGTCACAGTGTCCTTGACCTAAATATTGGTATGTGACATAATGTCTCCCTCAATGTATGTACTGACACAGAAAATGTGACTTATAATTATATTCTGATTTTTGGGGTCACAATGACGACCCTTGACATTTTGTAAATCACACAGCATCATCGCTTCTAGGAGGGTCATCGATATGAGCTCTCAGAAGATTAGAGGATACAGAGAGAAAGTTGTGAGCAAATGCATAATTCTGAACAAAAAAAAAACAATTTGTTGTTTGGACCACAGCTCGCTGGGGGGCATTTGGCAAAACCTGTAAATTTAATTAACCCACTCTCACCAGGGTTAGATTTTGCACCAATCTGCTGGTCCGACTAGTTGAAATTCTTACAGACAGTGACTAGTACATTTTCTGACCCCCAAGTCCTGTGGACCAGTGAATTTAATTTCTTCATGATGATAAAACAAATTTACGGACTGGTCAAAATTAACCCCGGACTATCTCGTGTCAATGGTTTCTAGCCAGTCTGATAGACTGGTCGCTGTATTAGTATACAGCTGAAATATTGCCGAACTTGATATCAAACCTTAATTCATATTTTCATGGTTCATATTTTTTTAAATTAAAACCCTGCTCACTAGTAATATTTTCTCTCTTATCGAGGACAGAGGACATCATCATTTCAAATACATGTATTTCATGCTGCTTTTTGCATTTATTCAGCATATTTTTCTGGTGTATTCTAATTATCAAATTGCATATGTAGGTTAAAAATACTTCCAAAAAATGTAGCTTGGTTTTTATATTAAGCCCAGAGCTTTAACAAAAAGGTAAATGATGTCTCTGTGTGCCTGTAAAGTAAAGCAAAAGTTTTGGAGTTAATTTTTCCTGCACACAGCATCTCGGCCTCACCCTGTTTCCGGAACTTAGCCCGAACGACCCCCTGAACCCTCCTATTCGGGGTGCTTACATCACGCTACACCCATTCATCCCAAGCCCCAGCCTCAGCTCTGTAACCTAAAGTAACCCTCGTCTGACCCCATTTTGTTTTAATTACGGTGATGGCATACATTGTATCGCCGATCCTATGCTCCGGGTTTCTAATCCTGATAGTATGTTCATCCCACATACGATTAGTTGAAGACTGTTGTAACATTGTTTGTGTGTAATGTGTTCAATATGAAGGTTACTTTTTCTGCTTTTATTTTGCGCTGTGTACAAATAGCATGTATGTATATATATATATGCCTGCAGCTTTTTATGTGATTTTGCTTTATGATCGCAAATTTAATTGTGATGGATGTTCCTTATATTAACTTATTGACTATTGTGATTTATATTTAATCAATTATATTTATATATTTCTAATTATCCTATATTATCTAGTGCTATAGAATTATTTAATCAAGATACAGGTAGTAGATACAAAGCAAGGTGTGTAGTAAATAGTTAATGTCTATCCCTCGCAGTCTCTCAATTCCAGAGTGTAATGAGGGTTTTCATGGATTCATTCATTTTCTAAAATGAAGAAAAGGTTTTGAAAGTCATCAGATGTGTTGCATGTGAAAGATTATATTTCCAAAGTAGGTTGGGTGGGTACAGGTTCCTGTTGCTTCAATGCATTTTGCTGAGAAGCAACAGGAACTTGATAATGTGATGTCTAGCACTGTAATATCACTTGTCTATATTTCACCATGTAAGCATCCTGTCTGTGTCTTGTGTGCTGTCCTCGGTGTTTGATAGGGTGTCTGGTTCCATGCTGCTTCAAAGTTTTCTTCTTTGAAGTAGCAGGAACACAACTGGGTTGGGGGGTGCTTAGTTGGTTCGTTGTGATATAGCTGAAATACTATTAAATTCTTAATAGAATTAAACAGACGTTAAATTCTATTCACTCACTCACTCACTCACAATACATTACATACAGGAGTGCCAGGATATGTTTGCAGCTATGTTACGTGTAAAGCCTCTAATAACTCAATCACCCCAATAAGCCCCATCCTAATCCCAGAAGTACCGCACATTCACGCCAGGCACGAGACTGAAGGGCAGGTTCATGCACACTTTTTTTTTTCTTTACGAGAGCCAGCAATGCCACCATTTTGGGTTTACATGTACATGTGCTAAAATTGTCACCAACACGGCGGTGTTACTGGCTCTCGTGGAAAAAATGCATGTGCATGAACCTGCGCTTCAGTCTCGTGCCTGGCATCAATATGCGGTAATATGCTGTACTTCTGGGATTATGAGGTGGCTTTTGGTGGACACTGTTCAGTCAGAAATATTTGCATGATTTTGGACCATTATGTTAACTTCCCGTTCCAATAAATTTGATCACCCTCAGATTTTATGATGGGAAATTTCACTTGCTATGATTGAATGAGGAATTATTGAGCCATTGGTGTTTCAAATGTGTGTAGTTTAGGGCCATGAAAGAAAGTTGTCCTTTCTGATAATCATGGTGAAAGAGCAGAGAAAATAGTACCTTCTCCTCTTCAGCATGGCTATGTAAGGGCTTTAGGAAATATCTACAACTATTAGAAAATGCATCATCCAGTTGGATAGCACAATATCAAAAGTGATATTTGAAGTGGTTTTCAATTTCAGTACTGAAGTGTTGGGATGGTGAATACCGCCATTGTTGAAGTGGCAAAAAGTTGTATCACATGCAATTGTGACTTATGTATTAGTATGAAAAACTTTTCTGTTGTTGATAATTTTGAGACCAGTATGCTAAATTGATTATATACATGTAGAGAAATACACACTTGTCCAAATCCAGTAGATTTCTGCCATGGAGTTGAAACTTCTAATGCAGGATCACATATTTTGGGAACTTGGCCGACATTCTGGCCATACCTAAAACTGTGTATCGACTAAAATAATATCCCCACATGGAAGTCTTCCAATTTCTATGGCACCATGTTGTGACCCAAATTATCCGTATTGTGACATCACTAAGGGATTCTGTCAGACGGAACATGGGCCAGTATGAACAAAAGAATGCAGTGAAAGAAGCCTTTCCTGAAAAATTTACTGGGGGTAAACGATGCATTATGGAGCAAACTTCATAGAGATAATCCAAAACATGTGTGAAAACCGCAAAGGATAGTTCAATATTTACGATGATTTCCCCAGTTATCAGGCTAGCAAATGTAACCTGGCATTAATTGTGGAAATATTTCCGACTGAGACAGACTAATGGATGTGTACGGTATGATTTGTCTGAGTCTAGTAGAAGTATATGTATGTTCATAATGTGGTATATTAATTCTAAAATTAGTTACTTGCTTAGTAATGCATTTACTTGTATATTATACTTCATGTCCTGTTACATGTTATTACTTCTATTCTGTCGCACAATAATTATTAAATAGTGTATGTATGTGTACTCGTACATATAGTTGTTAATTTCTGTGAATAAACGAAAAAGTTTACAGCAAAATAGTTCACCTCTGAATATTGAATGTCTATTCCTGTCCGGACAGCTACCGTATTGGAGCAATTGTACCAATAAAAAGTTCCACGATTGCATTTCATTGGTTTTCAGAAATAGAGAATTATCATGCAATTATTTTCTTGCTTGAAAGCTTGAAGAAGCCTCTTTGGAACTATTTAGACAAGGATAAGTATATATTCATGTTCAAGCTGAGTTTAAACCAGTTTGGAGCTGTCAAGACTACCAGTACAGAAGGAGTTAACCTTAGAATATACTAGATGCTTATGCTCAAAAGCGGCAAACAGCAATAGTCATCTGGCCAATCACCAGCTGAAACTGTAATATGAATTTTAAGAGCCTGGCTGCAGTCATTTGAGAGATATCATGACAACACTGACCATCCTTCGATCAAAATTCAGCAGGCTACTCGGATTCTATGAGTGGAGATGTTCTACATATTTCATTCATAATCATCTAACCCAATAACCAATGAATATTTGTCTCTGCAGACAAATTGACAACATCACTCCGATTATTAAAGGGTTCCATGTTGGTTGCTAATAGAAATTACTATATTCAATAATCAGAATTTGATATTGCCATTTGAGAAAATCCATGCATATCAATTCATGCCTACAGCAATTCCTCTAATAAATCAATCAACCGAAAGTGATATTTGAGGTGGTAAAACCGAGGGGTGATCGATTTATTGCAAATGATTGAAAAGTGGCAGTAAAACAGTTCCAAGTTAATATTAGTTTGTAATATGTCTTGGACATCCTTCAAATGGTCTCGCTACAGCCATCACTGTTTCTTTCCACTGTCACGTCAGCAAGTGTACATTTAGCAGGTGTGTGCTCATATTAGTTTTTCACAAGCAGGATCTACTGAAAATCGGTGGTGATTGAAATTATTACAACTTCCAATCATATTTTTATCCCATAATTGTGCGTGATCGATTTCCAATAGGGTAATCAATTCATTTGAGGAATTACCATAGTTCAATGTTCAGTATGTCAAAATTTGGATTGGTTCAACTTGTTCATGGGATAATGGTGGGAACAAGTAATGGTCACTTACATATACACCATAAAAAAAAAAAAAAAAAATGTGAACAAATCAGGTAAACAAGGCAAGATCTTAAAATTGTATTGAATATTTTTCTCAGCAAAATACATTGAAATTTTACATTTTTTTTTTTACACAAATTTGTGTATCCTTCAAACTACATTTGGCCTACTGAATGCAGTAAATTCATCAAACTGAAAAGGCTTGTCATCAAGAATGACATCGTGCAGCAAAGTTTTTTCTTTAAACACCAAATATGGCAGGCAGGGTTGTATTGCTTTTCAAGACCGCCAATGAAATTTGAAGGGGTCATAGATGGGCACTTCTGATTGAGGCTCCGAATATGTCCTGTGAAATATTCATCACCAAACCGTATTATGAAGAGAATTGATCAAGACGAGTATAAAATTTGAATGCAGCTATACAAGATGTCAAAGTCTACATAAATTGCAGCCTCACCCAGGTTTTTGTGAAACATCTCCTCAAACGGTATATCAGATTTTCTGATTAGAATAGGGTGTAAAACTTCCATATCGGTGATTTTGCCACTCACCACTGACGTCCGTTCAACACCTCGTCAAATCCCTCAACTTCTCTGGATGCCGCTATAACCACATATAAGCTGGTGTGAAGCCCCAAATTAGATTTTCTTCACCTCAATCTGTTCAAAACAGACCTAGGAACTTCTGGTACATTTCATATCTGAAGACTGTTCAAGTTGACCTCCTGGCACCAAAATAGCCATCCTCGTGAGCCAGTGTATCGATCGATCTGTTCGGATCGATACACTGGCTTCGTTAGTTAATCGTACCAGTTCTGGATATAAATAGATCAAGGGGTTTCCTTTAAATCAAACCAAACAGTGAACGCGCTAAGCTAGCTCGTTACGCCAATCTGCTGTGAGGTTTGAGATGTGATGGGTTTGAATTTCTTCACGGGCCAAACTGCTTTGATGTCCGTCTGAAATTGACATTGGAAGTCCAAGCATAAACCACAGGCTTGCGATACTGACATGCTAATTCAAAAATAATGTGGTGGCATGAAATTTACAAGATTATATAATAGTGGCATCGACTCAAGAGCTCATTCAAAAATGTTCAGGTAAACCCTCTGCGAGGATTTAGGATTTACCTGGACTTGTGAAGATGCAAAATAGCAGCCAATGGTTATATCATAACAGATTAATCAACGATACCGTTTGGATCCATACTTCATGTAAGGAGTGAGTGTCAGAGTGAGTAGGATTTAGCGTTGTTTTCAACATTGTTTCAGTCATATCATGACGGTGCCTACATGTGCCAGAACAGGAGTGTCCACAGTTCATATTCTCCTGGACACTGATCAGCCCAGTCAGTACAGCACCCGGTCACCCATCCAAGTATTGACCGAGCTCAACGTTGCTTAACTTCGGTGATCTGACAAGAACCGGTGTGCCCAATGCTATACGCCGTAAGAATCTTGACACAATAGTCAAGTGTGAGGAAAACAATGGGGTTAGATACACTAACCAACCATCAGTTACAGCAGATGTGTCAGAAATAAACTAATGCTTGGGGGGGGAGGGTTCCCCTGAACCAGCATGTCTAGTTATATCAACACTATAGAGCAGTTCCATGAATGTTGCCTCAAATTCAGCAATGAGGTGATCACTGAACAACTCATCCTCGCTAAAACCTGGAGTATCTCTAATCTACAAAGCCCTGGTACATCGAAATGAATAGTGTTCATGGTTAATGCCACTGTAAGTTCAAGCAAAGCAACATCCTGTGTATTGCCATTCAGATCACTTGTTTTACATGACCATGGCATGTTATGTGACTGACTTCCTAGCAAAGATGTCACATCTGTGCAGGGTTCACATCAGTGTGCATCAAGGGGTGCGCCATTTTGTCCACTGACAAAGCTTTCTGATTGGATATGTTGATCATGTGATTCCGTTTTTATCCTCACTTCTCATTCACAGATAGTATACACTCAAAGTGGACGGAATGTTGTCAACTATGCAAGATGATCATTGTTTTGCCTTTGACTCGAAAAGAAACCTTGATATTGTGAAAATGTGAACATCACTGAGATCCGAAAAGAGTGAGATCTGGTGCAGCTTTTGGATTCTAGATATATTTTAATCGGATTGATTTCTGGAATTGTGGATCGCTGAATATTATTGTTCATGAGTGTAGCACTGTCTTAGATCAATCCTCCAAAGAAATGGAAACATTTCATCAAAATGGTCTCCACTGGCCTTCCTTCCTGAATGCAGGGATCTTCAAAATTCTGAGCGAAACAATATTTGACCTCTCTCCAAAGTTTTTGGTGGAACCGGCAAACATAATGAAGTATGATAATGGTGTTCTAAGGTATATACAATCATTTCCACAATTTCTTTATAGACATGTTCTTCTCCGAGTCCTTCTGCATAACCTGTGAAAATATAAATACAACCCTAGTAAGCTTTTTACAACACAAATTTACTTATACTGAACATACAGTATAGCCTCGATAGAAGGTGCCTTGATAAAGCACTGATTCTGATATAAGGCAGATGTTAGGGTATCCCCAAATTAATAAATAAATACCTATCCTTCCAACCATTTTATAAGGCTGAAATCTGTTAAGGTGGTTAAATTTTTCCCCAATCACAGCATTATGGAGAGTTACACTGTATTACATTAATGTTTGACCACATACCTCTTTGGGTGGAATAAGAGATTCTAACATGATCCGTGTAAAGCACTGAGAACCCCCAGCCTTAAGGTCTTGGTTAAGGAACAAGCAATTTGTGGCAACAAGTAATTGCTGATACTTATTTCCAATCAGCATCTGTTTCACAACACCATGCATAAGATATGGTGATAACGAGAAGAGACAGGCAGATATACGTACATGATGATAATATCCCGAAGCCAATTTTAGCTGTAGCTCACAACCAGACGAGTGTCTGGTATAAGTTTAGTTAACTTTGGCCTTATTCTCGAGAAAGGATAATAACAAACAATTGTTCACAAATTTGACCTGGTGACCGAAAATTAAATAGGTCAATCCCACTGATTTTCGATGTTCTATTCTGTGACCACATGCACACATGAGCCAGATATGCGGTTCCTTGGCATAGTCATTCTTAAGATCAGTTGGTAATGAGAAAACAGAGGGACGGATGTACATATACATACATGATGTCAATACCCAAAAGCCAATTTAGCAGCAGTCCATGACCAGTTATGTGTCTGGTGTCAGATCACAGTGCCTAGGCCTTGAAACATATTGCTAACATGTATTTTGTGACAAATTTGACCCATTTACTTTTAATATGCATATGCTGTGTGATCATATGCATATGTGATGCAAGTTGTATTCCTAGGCCTAGTCATTCTTGAGATATGGTGTTAAAGAGGAAATGGAAGTACATGACGACAATAACCCAAGACCAATTTTGGCAAAGGGAAAGAATTTTATAGCTCTCCGGCAGCATTGCTTTTGTCAAAACATATTCTTTACTGAAAATTTCTGCCTACAAAATTACAAGGGAGATCTCACTTAGTTCATCAAACTTTGCATTATTACTTGACTAAAGTTGATATTTCTTTTTATCTCATTCAGTTGATTTGATTCTTCAGGTCTATTCAGTTACAGGTTTTGTAAACGGACATAAATGTTAAAAACTAACTAAATACATTCTGACAGTTACATGGTTAAGCTTTATTATTATTATTTGAGATCTTCCAAGTATATTCATTTTTTGACTGCAATCGACAATTCGCCTTAATGAACTGAAAACTTGACAATTTAGGTGAAATTAAGACTAAGGGAGATAATTTCAAAAATAATGTAAGGTTATCTCCCTTGGTTTATCAAACGTTTTGTAATTGAGCGAATGAAAATCTGCTGGCTTCCCTTGTAGATAGACTTACCTTAGCCACAGCCAATTCAAAGTCCTCTTGAGTGACATGTACTCTTCGTTCCCTGAGAGCATACATCCCCGCCTCTGTGCACACCCCCTGCAATAACAAGTTGAAGCGTGGAATAACTGCCATAATGGTAATATATTTTTGAAAGCTTCCATCATAAATCTGTCAACTAGTCACTTTGCTTTTGACTAAAATATATGCAGACTTATGGAGAAGATTGCAGTTGCTCCTGAATACAATATTGTTCACAAGAAATACACAGAAAATGTCATAATAATCTCATTCACAGCTTGTCTGTAATAAGTGTGATGCGGCTGAAGACAGTCAAATTCTTGTTACATTGTGATTGTTCCCTCAGGGTGAGAAATTATACTGTTGCTTAGAAGGCTGCCTTCCCAACAAACCCAGACTTATCATAAATGTGACAGAAGAAATTATGGAAAAATGTCTGCCTTTCACACCCCAAGAGCCCCATCCACACATCAAAGTTCCCTCATCTCTAGTTCTAAGATCAGAGATCCCTGCTAGCAGCATCTTCACAAAACGGGAATCATTTTTCACACTGCAGTATCATATCGGGCTAATATATCACGAGTCACTGTATTGGTTACTGACCTTGACCTCTGCCCCGGAGGCCCCTGGCATCATCTCGGCAATCTTCCTCAGATTGATGCCTCGTGTCAGGTTCATTTTTCTAGAATGGATCTTCAGAATATCTAGACGAGCCTGGGAAGAGACAAAACATACAAATATGTACCAATGACTGGAGACATGGAAATGAAGTACCATGTATGCCATGTTTCTGATTTAGATAGGATTTTTTTTGTGTGCTGCAAATGATGAATTTTGAAAGTACTCTGAACAAAGAGGAGATAGCTTTAGTCCTCATATCGGAAATGTGGACAAAGATCTTTTCGTTTCAGATCAGATTCTACTATCACAGGCATAAATTCATGTGTAATGAAATAGCATCATCAGAAGTCCACTACTTTTATCTATTTAACTAGCTAGTACATGTCCATTAAACAGCTACTGTATCACCAGACTATAAACCCACCAGAATCTTATCATACACTTACAGGTAAATACAGCATGATTGCCTGAACCATGGATGAAATCCAGATTCTGAGTTTGGCAGTTCACGTGCAGCTACCTCGTATTACATGGTTCTCATGTGGTTAACTCAACAAACATCTCAAGTCAACGGAACATCACATTGGGCACTCCATCAGGAAATAGCTTGATTTGCTTCAACTACATGTAGCGTAAATGATGCAGATATATTTTTAAAAAAAAACCTTTACCCTCCAACAACAGTTCAGCCGAGCAGATCTTCCACCAAGTCAAACATATATCAATATGTATACAACTATGTATTAAAACTGTAGAAATGTCAGATGTACAAACATAGTCCTACCTCTTCATTTGGGGGCGGGAACTCTATTTTTCTGTCTATTCTGCCAGGTCGGAGTAAAGCTGGATCGAGAATATCAATACGGTTTGTTGCCATGATAACCTGAAATGAAATGAAAGAATTTTATATACAACTTTGCACCTAAACTGCACCATTTAAAACGTGATAACATCGGAAAATATTCTGACCATTTCAAATCAGTGGGGATTCCATTCCATTTCCATTCTCCTACATGGGAAGATGTGTAAAGTCCTGTTCATAAACTCATTGGAGTATTGCAGCTAACAAGTCATTACAACAGAAAATGAGAATATTACACAGTTTATACTGCACAGTGAAACATTTGGATATATGAGAAATAGTTCAGATATGGACTTCAAAGGGGAAGAAAGCACCTGGGAAAGGCATACCACAAATGAAAGATCCATCTTCCCAGTATCCAAAACTATAGATAAATATTTTTTGTGAATTTTTCTAGCTGATCAATTGATACTGAAACATCACAAATGGAAGATTGCGAGTGGACTGTGAAAGTGCCGCCATGGATTAATTTTTTCAATCAATAGGAAATTCGAAAATTTCAAGTGTGAACCTCTACAGGACATCACCAGTGTTTTCCACTAGTATCCTTCATGCGTAAAAGTATAGCAAGAAGCTACTAGGTTCCAGGTTTATAACTTTTATTTACTGTTGTATATTGCTATAGTTGACAGTGATTTTGTGCCGATTGTCCCATAAAAACATGCCGTTATGCCACAATATGTGTGGTGTTTTGTTGTTCGAACTGAACTTAGAATCCAAAACTTTCAATGGCCAACCCGAATTTACTATATATAGCAGTGAGTTATCTTACCTTCAAACTAGAGAGTGCTTAAGCCTGGTTGATGTCATAGAATTGAATGAGCCATACCACAATGCTTGAATGACTAAACGTTATACAATGTTTGTCGCAAAAAATATAAGTTTGTATTTTGGGATACTGGGAAGACAGATCTTTCATTTGCAGTAGGCCAAAGCTTTTCCGAAATGTCTTCTTCTTCTCCTCCACCTCCCGTGATTGACTTACAAGAGACATTCCAATACTCTTAACCTCTTCATGCAAACTAACCCACTCTGAATGAAATCATAGATAGTTTTCAGCTATTCGATTTGATCATGCAAGTGACACTGTTGTCTACACACGAATTACTAGCGTCAAATATGAGAGAACCTGAAATCACAGGTGAAGAAATGAGAGCTCACCTTGATATTCTGTTTGGGTTCAAAGCCATCTAACTGATTGAGCAACTCTAACATTGTCCTTTGTACCTCACTATCACCTGGAAGACAAGCAGATCATGTGATCAAAAGAACCAGTAGGAGTAGTCAGTACATGTCAGCTTGTTATTATGACTGTTTTTTCGAGGTTGTTAAAACAAATAGAAAATATTTTTAATTCAAACTCTGGGAGAGAAATCTGCTTCTCAAGTAGCAGCTTTGATGTGCTTTTTGTATCCAAAGCTGGTTTAGGTCGCACCTGCATCCCAGATGAGAACAAACTTTTTATGGGTCCATGAGTGAGCAATATTCCTATTATGGAACTAAATCAATTTTTCATAGTATAGAGTTGTCATATTTACGAGGAGTCCTGTACAGAGTTGTCATATTTTCAGAGCGTCTAGTATGTAGCGTTTTCAAAGTTACATAGGGTGTTATACAGAGCTGTCATAGTTACATAGGGTCTAATACAGAGCTGTCATAGGTGCATAGGGTCTAATACAGAGCTGTCATAGGTACATAGGATCTAATACAGAGCTGTCAGCTACATAGTGTAATACAAAGCTGTCACAGTTACAAAGGGTCTAATACAGAGCTGTCAGTTACATAGGGTCTAATACAGAGCTGTCATAGGTACATAGGGTCTTATACAGAGCTGTCATAGTTACATAGGATCTAGTATAGAGCTGTCATAGTTACATAGGGTCTAATACAAAGCTGTCACAGTTACACAGGGTCTAATACAGAGCTGTCACAGTTACATAGGGTCTAATACAGAGCTGTCACAGTTACATAGGGTCTATACAGAGCTGTCACCGTTACATAGGGTCTAATTCAGAGCTGTCACAGTTACATAGAGTCTAATACAAAGCCGTCACAGTTACATAGGGTCTAATACAGAGCTGTCGCAGTTACATAGGGTCTAATACAGAGCTGTCAGTTATATGGGGTCTAATACAGCGCGATCACAGTTACACAGGGTCTAATAAAGAGCTGCCACAGTTACAGTGTCTAATACAGAGCTGTCATGGTTACATAGGGTCTAATACAGAGCTATCACAGTTACATAGTGTCTAATACAGAGCTGTCACAGTTACATAGTGTCTAATACAGAGCTGTCACAGTTACATAGTGTCTAATACAGAGCTGTCAGTTACATGGGGTCTAATACAGCGCGATCACAGTTACACAGGGTCTAAGACAGAGCTGTCACAGTTACATAGTGTCTAATACAGAGCTGTCACAGTTACATAGTGTCTAATACAGAGCTGTCACAGTTACATCGGGTCTAATACAGAGCTGTCACAGTTACATCGGGTCTAATACAGAGCTGCCACAGTTACATTGGGTCTAATACAGAGCTATCACAATTACATAGTGTCTAATACAGAGCTGTCACAGTTACATTGGGTCTAATACAGAGCTGTCACAGTTACATAGGGTCTAATACAGAGCTGTCATAGTTACATAGGGTCTAGTATAGAGCTGTCATAGTTATATAGGGTCTTATACAAAGCTGTCACAGTTACATAGGGTCTAATACAGAGCTGTCACAGTTACATAGGGTCTAATAACAAGCTGTCACAGTTACATAGCGTCTAGTACATAGCTGTCATAGTTACATAGGGTCTAGTACATAGCTGTCATAGTTACATAGGGTCTAGTACATAGCTGTCATAGTTACATAAGATCTAGTACATAGCTGTCATAGTTACATAGGGTCTAATACAGAGCTGTCATAGTTACATAGGATCTAATACATAGCTGTCATAGTTACATAGGGTCTAGTACATAGCTGTCATAGTTACACAGAGTCTAGTACATAACTGTCATAGTTACATAGGTTCCAGTACATAGCTGTCACAGTTACATAGGGACTAGTACATAGCTGTCACAGTTACATAGGGACTAGTACATAGCTGTCATAGTTACATAGGTTCCAGTACATAGCTGTCACAGTTACATAGGGACTAGTACATAGCTGTCATAGTTACACAGAGTCTAGTACATAGCTGCCATAGTTCCATAGGTTCCAGTACATAGCTGTCACAGTTACATAGGGACTAGTACATAGCTGTCATAGTTACATAAGGTTTAATATAGAGTTGCCATAGTTACATACCTCCAGATCCTCCCTCTAATCTGGATGAGCCAATGGAGTCAATCTCATCCATGAATATGATAGATGGAGCATGTTCCCTGAAGAAAAGAACACGGACATGATGAAATGGTAGACAATAGTATCAACAAGTTTAACTCAGGTCACAATATGAGATTTCTAACAGACATAACCAGTCATAATGATGTTAACCTAACAACATACCAGTACAGGTCAAATTTACTTACATATTTGCAGCAGGCTTATTACAATCATTGTTGCACATGGTCGAGCTGAAATCGCAGGTATGTTAGCAGAAGGGAGATGATATAAACCCATACCTAGCCATAACAAAAAGTTCTCGGACCATTCGGGAGCCTTCTCCTATAAATTTCTGTACAAGCTCTGATCCCGAGACTCTGATAAAGGTACATTCTGTGTGGTGGGCGACGGCACGAGCCAGTAAAGTCTTCCCTGTACCAGGTGGCCCATACAACAATACTCCCTGAAAGTACATACAAAATCATTGAATATAATTGAAAAATCAAACATTTATAAACAATGTTTCTATTTGTTACCAAATCAAACCTGTTTCAATTATGCCATTCAATCTCCGTCAGGAAGATGATACAACGTAGAAAACGGAAGTTAAAAACTAAAAGTTAGCTCCCCTAGCGGAGAGTTGTCCGCCCCTAGGAGAGCTCTCCCATCTAATTCCAGCAGGATTACTATATAGGCTCTGCTCAAGCCATACTCGCCCTCTATTCTCATTATAATTACCGAGACCTGTAGTGTTTAAGGCCGGCATGAGGGGACGGAGGGAGGGTCAATCAAATTGAAACAGGTTTGATTTGGTAACAAATAGAAACATTGCTTATAAATGTTTGATATTTGATTCCCAAATCGTAAACCTGTTTCAATTATGCCACAGTACCAACATATGGAGGCGGGAATCTTGGCCTTGTGGTAACTCCCATAGCAGATTAGTAATCGCTGGAACGACACAGACATGGGTATAAATCTGAGACATTATTACTCAACAAGTTAACCCTGGTCAAAGACGCATAGGGTAATTGAAGGAATTGATACAGTTCTACTTATCTTCTGATTGTCTCCATCCATGTAGCTGTGCTCGTGGTGTGGTACACAATTCCACCAAGTTGAAAGGATACCCGGGGCAACAAAGGCAGCAGAAGGTCCCCTTGGTAGGCACTGTATGTCTTAGGGGGGGGTAAAGACGGCCACAAGCCATTGCATACAGGGAGATCCTTGGCCGACCATAAGTCCGGTGAGAGCGAATAAACTAGCCGAAGCTTAGAGGGTCACCAAGTCCACACCACTCTCAGACCGCAAGCCTCTTGAGGTCAACTCACCATTCTTGGAGTGATGAAAGATGCGTTGGAATTGACCGTGCTTGCTCCCTGGGTCCGGCTACACATCGTCAACTCCCTGTACTTGCGTCACTAATGTTGACCCTAGGCCTGGAGCAGGTGTCTTTTGAGTTGAAGCGCAGAGGACCCAGCTGAGACATCTAGAAGGGAGTCAGTTTCTGAAAGACACAAGCAAATTTGCAGTTAGGAGTAAACCCTATCCTAGTGTCAGGCCTTCATTGGTGATTATAGAATCCACGGCCGGTCAACTGACTTATTTCTACCTTCTGAGATGCCTTTTATCATATAATATATGTAATAATAATAATATGACCGAGATGAGATGAGATGATACAGCAAGATGGTTGTCTTGCTGCGATGGTGACAATTTTGCCGCCCCCCCCCCCACTCTTTTTCTGAAATTACTCACAACGTGCTGGGTAGCCACAGTGGCCCAAGCGTGGTCACACTATTGATTGCACTGTCATATCCCTCAGACAGATATTAGTGAACGTGGAGTTAATTGTTCAGGCACAAGACAGGACAATGTCATGGAGGGGTCAGTTCTTCCATACAGGCCATGACGCAGCGATGGCACGAATCACATTAGGAAAAAGCAGAAGACAGTAGTGGGGCGTCAATGGTATATCTACCTTCTGCCAATTGATAAGACTATTTTATGGTCTTCTTCAACTAGGCGGCTTTTAAATGTCAAGCCTTGCTGACAGGCGAAGGGACAGAATAACCGTAGCCGAGAGCCGCGAACGGATCGGAACGAGTAAGATAGTGGCGGATGGCTCGAACAGGACATAGCAGAAGATCGTCCTCGAGACCATGTACAAAGTCTGACAACGCAGGAATGGAGTACGACGATGAGCGCACGGACCTGAACGAACAGACTCATTTTTGGCGATAAATTCAGGAATGGGCCGAAAAGAAATGCAAGACCAATCCGCTGTCCAGGTCATAGAAGATCTTTCAAGAGCATGAAGTTCAGAACACTCTGGACGCCAAAGCAAACGCCGCCACGAACCACACCGATAACCCATTTCGGTAACAGCTGGCGAGTACAACGCGACTGTAATACGAAAGGCGCGAATAAGCACAGAGATATTATCGTTAAGGCTAATGTTGGTACCAAAGGTAAGACGTAACACCCTAGCCAGAGTAGAACGATAGCCTTCCATGGTGCTAATATGAGACATCCTATCCTGGTGAAGGTGAAGGAGGAAGTCAATTACGAGGGAAATAGAGTCGGGAACGTTATCATGACCTCGGCACCAGGACAAAATCCTCTGTAGAGACCGAACCCGAAAAACGAACGTAGTGAGTAAGGTCCTACATAATAATAAACAACCCTAAGGTTGATGACAGAACCATAATGTCAAAGTCTAACCATTGGTGTAACGGTCTATACAGGAATAAAGTACTTGATGGAGAAAGCCGGAAAAACTGTCCAAGTACACCACGAAAACATTGTGTTGTTTAAGCACAATCCTAAGGTAAATGGATCTCAACATAATGTTTGTGTGTTAAGTCAACATGGTTCTGTGTTAATACAACACTGTGCTGAATTCAATTAAAGGCGACTAGTCCGTCATTCACAATCCCGCCGTCGACCTCAGAGAATATCCACGTCCATAATCCAAAGACCTATTCCATATAACAGTATTTGACCAAATACTGCTGATTCCAATACAATTTTGATATTCTGAACTCCAGACTGGAAGCAACAAGGTCTGGACAGAACTCTCTTCGTAGAGTAACGACGAACCTAAGTAAATCACAATGTGAAAAACCCGAGAGGAATTGATACAAGTGGAAAGTTGACGCCAAACGAACGGACTTCCCCTCCCACCGACGACCGACGATGGAGAATCAAAGGAAGTGCCGATGAATGGATATAAAATATGCATCTCGCAAATGAAGAAATGACGTGACAAACGGCGTTATGGCGTACCGGAAAACGTCTAACCGATGTAATAGAACGACGCACAGGTGTATGAGAGACACATGACGGCGTAATGAACATGTCGTCAAGGTGTAATAGGAAAGCGTAATGTGAAAAATGCGAGAAACGTTGTATATGATAAACAACGTAGTGATTTCCTCATTCACAACAACTTAATGTATATACATGCTCATCATGGAGCAGGATACAAACTATAAAAGTACACGACGTAACAGAAGGGCGTTGCAAACAGTAACCCCGAAGTCGATTGTAATAATTTTCCTTCTCTTTAAACGCAGTAGAGATGAACATATTAAATGTTTGTAGCGTTAATCACCAAATGTAAGCTCAATGAGATAAATGGGATTATGGATCTTTGTGTCAGTGAACATGAATAATGTGTCAATGAACATGGTTACATTATGACCTCTCCCGATGTAATTTGTCTCCTGTACATGAAATTCAGTACTGGAGTAGTTTTATATGGAGAGAATATAAAACATTTACAACAATGTTACTATTAATAACCAAATAGTCACACAACCGACATCCAGAACAAAGATTTTCCAGGTAACCAAGAAAGATCCTTAAAGAATTTTAAATTCCCGAAGAAAGGAAATACATTTAAGTCTCTCGCCGGCAGGAAAGTGAGGTTATTCAAAAATTTAGAATTTGAAATGACCTAACACGAACAATTTGTCGAGAAGAAGAACAGTAAGAACATTACTAAAAGGCAGTTTGATGCTCTAGTAGATTGTACCGGTAATACATACTTGGTAGAAAGAAACCATAGAAGACTTCACGACTTGCGTGTCATTAGGCTTGATCCTTGGCCGGCCAATACTTTCCCACTCACGCTAGTAATTTTAAATTTTCTCATAGGGAATAAATTAAAATTAGTGCATAACTCCATTTGAATTATAAGCGTAATACAGTATACAGATGGGATCAACTTGGTGTGAAACAAAACAATTCACAATGTAATAATCAGACAAAATTGTGTTTCAAGAATATCACACTTTCACAATAAACAAGGGTAAGTGGGTGAATAGGTTTACTCACTCACATAAACCAGCACGTGATCTCATTGTTGTTCGACACACCCTTAATTACATAAAGAGATCAGTAAAGAAGCTCATTAAGATGCGACACAGGGTCGAAGTAAATAGGGTTGAGATGTGGTTACGTAACACAAATGCAACAATCATGCTTCATATTCATGTCAGCATGAAAGACATATAAAACCTCTGTAAGGTCTCTCTTGAATACAGGATATCAAAATCAACGTAATAATACTTGATATAACAAGAGATTACATTTTGGTAGGACCAAGGAACTGAATGTATGAAGGTGAACCTACCAAAACTGCAAGTCCGAACAGAAGTAACAACAACAACATGAAAATTGATGGCTGCAAATAAAGTATCAGATCTCTCCGGCGGGAAGAAACGAAAAAACCCCGCCGATGAGGATACTATTTACAACCCTACTTGAGATATACACAAACTCAATGCATAAAATTCATGAATCAACGAAACAAAACCCGTTCGTTTATTGTAGAGATCACAATCGGCCTTCAAGCTCAGCACTAAAAGGCAGACTTACAAAAATGCCGGGACTAAATACAAATCTGTCACAAATTGAGCAATAATAAAACGAGGTCGCGAGAGCGCGTAAAAACCCACGACAAACACAGCGGGCCGAACTCATTGTTCGTGTGGAGACGTGATATTGAATACACATTGTCTCCATCAGCAGGACTGTGTTATCAGATAAGCCCGAGATTCATATTGACTTTAGACAATATCGTCGGGCAATAATTTCAAGATATAGGAACTTTGAAAAACTCCGACAATAGTCATTAATTTCGCGACGTACGTCCGAAGACAATAAACACATGGCAGATGGAAAAACAGACCATGTGAAGTCTAAAAATTTGCCCAGACAAAATTTTGAAACAAGACAGAAATGTGAAAGAAAACTATCCTCAAAATATTAATTTAATCACCATCGAACCATTGACAAAAATGACATAGGTGAGATAACATACGGCGAGGGAGCATTCTTTTGTCTGACATTTAATACGAGGAAGACGATTATTCGAAGCAGACGGCATATCCGGCACCAACGCTAAAAGCGCATCCAATTTATCCGAAAAACCATCATCGTTAAGGCTAATGTTGGTACCAAAGGTAAGACGTAACACCCTAGCCAGAGCAGAACGATAGCCTTCCATGGTGCTAATATGAGACATCCTATCCTGGTGAAGGTGAAGGAGGAAGTCAATTACGAGGGAAATAGAGTCGGGAACGTTATCATGACCTCGGCACCAGGACAAAATCCTCTGTAGAGACCGAACCCGAAAAACGAACGTAGTGAGTAAGGTCCTACATAATAATAAACAACCCTAAGGTTGATGACAGAACCATAATGTCAAAGTCTAACCATTGGTGTAACGGTCTATACAGGAATAAAGTACTTGATGGAGAAAGCCGGAAAAACTGTCCAAGTACACCACGAAAACATTGTGTTGTTTAAGCACAATCCTAAGGTAAATGGATCTCAACATAATGTTTGTGTGTTAAGTCAACATGGTTCTGTGTTAATACAACACTGTGCTGAATTCAATTAAAGGTGACTAGTCCGTCATTCACAATCCCGCCGTCGACCTCAGAGAATATCCACGTCCATAATCCAAAGACCTATTCCATATAACAGTATTTGACCAAATACTGCGGATTCCAATACAATTTTGATATTCTGAACTCCAGACTGGAAACAACAAGGTCTGGACAGAACTCTCTTCGTAGAGTAACGACGAACCTAAGTAAATCACAATGTGAAAAACCCGAGAGGAATTGATACAAGTGGAAAGTTGACGCCAAACGAACGGACTTCCCCTCCCACCGACGACCGACGATGGAGAATCAAAGGAAGTGCCGATGAATGGATATAAAATATGCATCCCGCAAATGAAGAAATGACGTGACAAACGGCGTTATGGCGTACCGGAAACGTCTAACCGATGTAATAGAACGACGCACAGGTGTATGAGAGACACATGACGGCGTAATGAACATGTCGTCAAGGTGTAATAGGAAAGCGTAATGTGAAAATGCGAGAAACGTTGTATATGATAAACAACGTAGTGATTTCCTCATTCACAACAACTTAATGTATATACATGCTCATCATGGAGCAGGATACAAACTTATAAAAGTACACGACGTAACAGAAGGGCGTTGCAAACAGTAACCCCGAAGTCGATTGTAATAATTTTCCTTCTCTTTAAACGCAGTAGAGATGAACATATTACATGTTTGTAGCGTTAATCACCAAATGTAAGCTCAATGAGATAAATGGGATTATGGATCTTTGTGTCATTGAACATGAATAATGTGTCAATGAACATGGTTACATTATGACCTCTCCCGATGTAATTTGTCTCCTGTACATGAAATTCAGTACTGGAGTTTTATATGGAGAGAATATAAAACATTTACAACAATGTTACTATTAATAACCAAATAGTCACACAACCGACATCCAGAACAAAGATTTTCCAGGTAACCAAGAAAGATCCTTAAAGAATTTTAAATTCCTGAAGAGAGGAAATACATTTAAGTCTCTCGCCGGCAGGAAAGTGAGGTTATTCAAAATTTAGAATTTGAAATGACCTAACACGAACAATTTGTCGAGAAGAAGAACAGTAAGAACATTACTAATAGGCAGTTTGATGCTCTAGTAGACTGTACCGGTAATACATACTTGGTAGAAAGAAACCATAGAAGACTTCACGACTTACGTGTCATTAGGCTTGTTGATCCTTGGCCGGCCAATACCTTCCCACTCACGCTAGTAATTTTAAATTTTCTCATAGGGAAGAAATTAAAATTAGTGCATAACTCCATCTGAATTATAAGCGTAATACAGTATACAGATGGGATCAACTTGGTGTGAAACGAAACAATTCACAATGTAATAATCAGACAAATTGTGTTTCAAGAATATCACACTTTCACAATAAACAAGGGTAAGTGGGTGAATAGGTTTACTCACTCACGTAAACCAGCACGTGATCTCATTGTTGTTCGACACACCCTTAATTACATAAAGAGATCAGTAAAGAAGCTCATTAAGATGCGACACAGGGTCGAAGTAAATAGGGTTGAGTTGTGATTACGTAACACAAATGCACCAATCATGCTTCATATTCATGTCAGCATGAAAGACATAAAACCTCTGTAAGGTCTCTCTTGAATACAGGATATCAAAATCATACGTAATAATACTTGATATAACATTTTGGTAGGACCAAGGAACTGAATGTATGAAGGTGAACCTACCAAAACTGCAAGTCCGAACAGAAGTAACAACAACAACATGAAACATTGACGGCTGCAAATAAAGTATCAGATCTCTCCGGCGGGAAGAAATGAAAAACCCCCGCCGATGAGGATACTATTTACAACCCTACTTGAGATATACACCAACTCAATGCATAAAATTCATGAATCAACGAACAAAACCCGTTCGTTTATTGTATTACAATCGGCCTTCAAGCTCAGCACTAAAAAGCAGACTTACAGAAATGCCGGAGACTAAATACGAATCTGTCACAAATTGAGCAATAATAAACGAGCTCGCGAGAGCCCGTAAAAACCCACAACAAACACAGCGGGCCGAACTCATTGTTATTGAATACACATTGTCTCCATCACGCAGGACTGTGTTATCAGATAAGCCCGAGATTCATATTGACTTTAGAAAATATCGTCGGGCAATAATTTCAAGATATAGGAACTTTGAAAAACTCCGACAATAGCCATTAATTTCGCGACGTACGTCCGAAGACAATAAACACATGGCAGATGGAAAAACAGACCATGTGAAGTCTAAAAATTTGCCCAGACAAAAATTTTGAAACAAGACAGAAATGTGAAAGAAAACTATCCCCAAAATATTAATTTAATCACCATCGAACCATTGACAAAAATGACATAGGTGAGATAACATACGGCGAGGAAGCATTCTTTTGTCTGACATTTAATACGAGGAAGACCATTATTCGAAGCAGACGGCATATCTGGCACCAACGCTAAAAGCGCATCCAATTTATCCGAAAAACCATCATTGACGTATGTTCCTAACTTTACACTGAAGAAAAGGAATCAACAGATGAACTCGACGAGACCGGAATGGGCGAACGAGTGATATAACTTCAGCGAGAGGTTGACAAAACGTGGACAACCGCATGATAAGAAACGGAGTCTGCGACTGACGAACGTGGTGACCTATATAAGAAGGCGAGACCGAAAGACGTGGCAAATGGCGTGGTGGTGTAGGAGAACGTCGAGTCGAAGTACGAGAACGGTATACCGGAGAACGGGAAGGCCGAAAAATAGAACTAGAATTCCCGGTCTAATTCTCACCGATTTCATAAGCAGTATGCACTATTTTAATTAGCAATAATCGCCGACAGATTGGATATTTAATGATGGAAATTGGTTGAAATATCAAACATTTATAAACAATGTTTCTATCCGTTACCAAATCAACCTGTCTCAATCCATGCCAACTCAATCCTAAAATTGAAGTCCCGTAACATGTCATTTCCACTATTATAGAATCGCTGATTCATCGATAGACGAAACCGCAAGACAGCAATTTTGACACTCAATGGTAGGTCCGAACGACCCACCATAAAACGAGAAACGGATTTAGAACTGCGTTATGATTTAACCCGTAAAGGAGAAACCGACACACGGCGACGTTTATTTCGTTTAGATGTAACGGAGTGTAAACCAATAGACAATGGAGAGGTCGAGATAGTATGTGACTCCACTGCCTTCTTTTGTCCGACGAGAACAATGGATTGCTCAGGCATGGCAGGTTTGGGGCGAGAGGCCTTTGTTGAAGTAGACAAAGGAACTGGTTTGGCTGCAGACATAGCCAAACCCGTACATGCTAGGCTGTCTAAAATCTGTGATTTATCTAGACGCAGAACTGTGCCGCTAGGCGGTATATTCACAGAGGCGGGCGAGTTCTGAACACTAAGATCATGGGAAACATTTAAAGCAATTCCAACAATATCATCGTTACTTTCATGTCATTTACAAGAGCAATCTCTAACAGGCGTCTGTCGACTTCCGAAAGTGACGGGTCGTCAGATGCCCGCAAAAGGTAAGCCCGTCTAGCCTGGGCGTAATTCCCCCACGCTAACGAGTCCCATAATACACATTCGGCGCAAGTACTTCGCCGATAACACAACTCTTTACAAGAAAAACAAACCGTCTGGGCGTCCAAACTGGACCAACAATTCCCACACGAATTACATGCATTAGAAATCGGAAACTCAGACATAACTGATGAAAGAATTTCCGACAAATAATGAAAGAATCTCTGAACAAGAAAAGAAACACAAGTCAATCTGATAAGGATACTGCGGGTCGTTACAACAACAACCCAGGTTGTATAAACACTTCCTTGATGTGTACTGTTCGAGGTACAACAGAGAATAGAGGACGAGTATGGCTTGAGCAGAGCCTATATAGTAATCCTGCTGGAATTAGATGGGAGAGCTCTCCTAGGGGCGGACAACTCTCCGCTAGGGGAGCTAACTTTTAGTTTTAACTTCCGTTTTCTACGTTGTATCATCTTCCTGACGGAGATTGAATGGCATG
>JAVTVY010004571.1:0-37755 GCA_036873755.1 Hanleya hanleyi
ATCCCTTGATCTTTTCACCTGGTCTGCCATTGAAGAGAGCAACGGGGAGCAAATAATAATCTTCGGTGATCGCTCACGGACTGGAGTCGAGAGCAAGAACTTCGTCAGCCGCCTGCATGGGTTGGATTTTTCTGCGCCTCGTCCGTACACTCGGCAACATAAAGATGTCCCGTAGCCGGTAGGAAGAACGGCTATACAGTGTCTTTTACGTAGCATGCAAGAAAGCATCAGCAGTTGCTCCTGCTTTAATGCGGGCACGTCAAATTCATGGCACACCATAATTTTCGATCTCGCCTTGAACTTCGCCGCCACTGAATATAGGCACCCCTTCGCCTGTCGAAGTTGGACTGTGATTGGTCGTCAGTCTTGCCACGCGCGACAGATTTAAGATAGGGACTGTCCCAGATCTTAATTAGCGACATGTCAGATAGAGGAGCGGTTATTAAGACTGAGTTGTAATCAGATTGGTTTGTACTCTGTCCTGTTTTTCTGGGTGAGTCCTACAATAAAGATATACTTGAATTACAAGAAGCTACAACTTGACAGCCCTTTGGTATGTCTATATATGGCAATAAATCATTATGAAAATACTTGTTTTAACATAGGTTGGCCTGCAGCTGTTTTCCTACAAGGTAGGCTACCATCTGCAAATTGTCCGGTAGTCAGTGAATGAGTGAGTGAGTCATTCCGAATCCTTTCGTCGGCAAAATAAGGAGAACCGTTGACATTAGAACCTTGATTTTTTGCATGAAGGTGCATTAGGGGACTGTTACCAGCATGTTCTGAGCTGACCTACTTTTGATGAAAATTTCTGGTGATTTTCGATGAAAATGACTGATGATTCTGACTTGGGCTGTGCCCATCTTAATATAGACAGGATTTCAACTAGCCAAGTTGACATGGCTTCGTTCGTTCCTGCACTTAGCCATGAGTCCTCTTCATGAACTTACATGTACACTCCGGGATCACACTGCTCCATGGGTCATTCGGCTCTATCCGGCAATAAAACAACCCATACCAACTCACTGTCTATTAGATTTATCGAGTTCGGCAAAGAGTTTGTTTGCCCCGTGAAGAGCTCATCCGTCTGCAATCCGTCTTCGAACATCAACGGCGGGTTGAATTTCTCCTCCATTAAATTCGTACGTGTCACGTGATCGGCAACTTATCGGGGATCACGTGACCCGTAAGAAGATAATGGCGGAAGTACAACCGGCCGTTGAAAGTTGGGATGGGTTGCTTTATTGCCCGATAGAGCCGAACGACCCATGGAACCGTGTGATCCCGAAATGTACATGTAAGTTCATGAAGAGGACTCATGGCTAAGTGTAGGAACGAACGAAGCCATGTCAATTTGGCTAGATTTGAACTTGGGGCGGGGTTCCAAGAGCTCAGTGCGCGTCGGAGTCCTTATGCCTACTCTACTTCGTAGGTCTTGTGACATTAGTCACACTGCCATGTATTGTGTGTCGCGTTTAATTGTTGGCTGTATGCTGGTGGACTTTTACATCCCTGTAAGTAAGTATTGTGTTCAGAAAAGGTGATTCTGCAGTCTTTCGGACCCCAAGTGGATGGGTAGCACGAGTTTGTGCCATGTCTGCTCTCTCTCTCTCTCTCTCTCTACATGATGACTGTACACATGGCTAGTCACACATGTCCAGTTAATCCTATCATAGTTGCCGAAATAATGCTGAACGCGACATCAAACCTAACTCACTCGCCCACTCTAGTCTGTCGTTTGTAATACAAGGCAACATACTATGGTGGTGGGCAAAGTTGCCGGCGTACATGACAAACTGTCACATGATCCCATCGGGCAATATTCTGAATACATCATATCTGAATGCATCCCAAGAATCAACAGTTAATCCTGTGACGATTTGTATCTCATCCACGAGGATTTGTATCTCATCCACGCTTTTATTGTAGATATTCATGTGGACACCTTAATGGCATGACCACACGAGCCCCTGGCACCGACTTGGGCGGTATTAGATATCGACGATGTAATAACCGTATCAAGCTATCTGATGGAACTGATTAACTATGTGACAGTCAGATTAAAGAAACGGCCCAAATGGGGGAAAATATAATTGGAATGCAAGTTCAGAACACGAGTTTGCGAGGGCCGACGCCCACCAAGTGTTTGATTCTCCAACTTGAAACCACAAGCAACTACAATCACAATGATTTGAACATCGGGTAAGCCTCGGAGACATTACCCCACAAGTGAATGACACAATAGAACAAGGAAGAAATTTCTCGAATTTTATTCTTTATAATTCTTGTGGAACATTTTATTGTTGTGGAAATAGAGGCAATGAATGGTTTGCTGAAAGTTTATCTTTAAAATTATAAATATACATTCTTTGGATTGTTACAGTAGGAACATAAGGTACCGGGTATGTTACGTAACTCGAAAATTATTCTTTCGTGTGTGACGTTAATAAAGATGATTTTCATTTGCTCAAATAGTTAAACTCCCTGATATAGTTATGTTATACGGCTTTTACGTTGAGGGAGCACGTTTTGATGACATATAAATAAATTTGAACCGTCACACAACAGATTTATTCTGGAGTAAAGGCAATGATTCTTTGTCAAGTAATGAACAATGTTAAAAATCTTCCGTGAAAGGTATTACCCTATTTTTGTCCAGAAACAACTTTCGGATTCCAGAAAAGCAGCTTCTTTTGTGCCTTTTTCCCCGACTATCCTTCGTAGAAGTTGATTTCCTCGTAAACATTTTCTTCAAATTTCTGAATATCGATTTGAGTGAATGTTTTGATGAGTTACTAGTTTCATACTCGACTGTTGTGTCTTCCGACATCGTGGCTTTTGACTTTGTTTCCAGTCCTAACTCTAGAACGCTGACATTATCATCCTGATCCTGTCCGCCATTTTCACTGCAGCTTATACACATTTCCGGTTCCGTTTGGACTTGGATACTACTCGCAGCAAATTTGAAACCTGTAGGCTCAGTCAGATGTCGTCTATCGACGCCGGACCTACTCTGGACCCTAACTTGGTCCTGCAAATCGTTATACTCATCACAGATTAGATCTTTGCTTTCTTTGAGTTTCTTTATTTTCTGTTGACGTGAAGACGAGCGAGTGAGCTCACTTTCCATCTCCTGCAGTTGAATCTCGTTCTTTTTAATTCTTTCCTCCAACTCCTCTATCCTGGACTCGTTTAACACAGAACTGAACTCGAATTTCTTGCTTAGAATTTTCAATTCCTCTATTTTCTCTGTCGCTTCATTCTTAAGACGTTTTTCCTGGAGACATTGCAGTTGGATCATGGCCTTCTGCGGGACATGGTTGTAAACCTCCTCAATCAGGAACTCTTTGAACCTGAGCAAAATAGAAAATCAAACACAAAACAATTATCGAACTACTCAAGGTGGCTCGTCAATATGCAGAATGGCCATTTGCACAAGTTGCGGCACAGTTAAGATGCCGTGTCTCAATCAAGCTGCACCTTGTGTGACATCACTCCAGATCATCTTAAAATTCATACATGGAACTGCTTTATGAAATCAAACAATAGTGCGGGACCATTCAATTCTTATTTCAGGTTTTGAACCTATATTGAATTTAGAACACATAGATCAAGCATGGAACAAAATGAAATGGATTTTACACATTTAAATAGCAACTTATGTAAACAATTATGATAATAGTAGAACTGAAACAGTAGAGAACATTAGCGAAACGGCCCAATCATTCAACGAAAAAATATTCGAAACTCGTGTCATCTGAGAAAGGACATGTGGGCCTTTTCTGTAATAATAATGCAGAGAGACAACGATCAAAAAAGGTAACTTTGGCGTTGATCATTTCTCAGTGTTCAGGCCAGTATCTTTATTATCCACTGTTAAAATGTGAATATTTACGGACATGGGTAAACTTTTACACTACTGGTATTTATGCTCACTCTTTAGTTTTGCAGCATTCTTCATTCAACTCGTCCAGTCGTTCTTCGGCAAGGCGGACTATTTTCTCTAGTCCTAGCTGTTTCTTGTGTAGTTCTTCCATACCCCATTGACGAACAGTATCTGAAGTGAGATTTAATAAATACACATGTATTACCGTATACAATTTAAAATGCCAAGTACCGGTATTGTCATTCCGCTGTGTAAACTCGACATCCTTTACAGATAAAACGCATGTCTCAAAGAAGTTGTTTCTATATGAAGAAAGACGCAATGCTTTGATATGTTCATTATTGTTACACTGTAAGGAGGAAATGTATAGTTCTGTTTCTTTTCAATCTCAGTAAAACACTGTTCATATGTTATAATCACGGATATTATTGCTTTTCGCCATACCCCGGTACCGTACCTTCTGTGTAGTCCAAATGTTCGGAGAGCGGTGTGAATGACCTTGAGGTCAAGCTGACCATACTGCCCTCACAGTCAGACTCTGACTTCCGTTCTTCCTCCTCCTCCATGATAGAAGTGACTATTCCCTCATCAATTCCATGACACTCTGGTCTTCCATCTTCAAATCCTCCATCTGGAGAAAGTTTATACATTTTAGAATAACTTCCCCTTATTGCTGTTTAATCATATCCACCTTCAAACAGTTGTGCTTGTTTCAAACCAATTTTTTGTTTGTCGTATTGTTTGAGAAAATTGTGTTCATCAAAAACCATCAACTTTGTTTATAAAATTGTACAGATTGTGTTTACACTTATGCCCTATATATGGTTGAATAACAATTGTTTGGTAGGGAACCAAATATTGAAACAAATAGCTTAACATAGCATAGCATTTCGCCCCCCTTCCCTTATATGGTTTTCTTATCCCCTGAACTACCGAACTGAAAAATTACCAGAATATTTATACCCTTGGATCAAGCCCTAACAGAAAATTAAAACAAGTCAAAGATGGTCACACTGACGTCATCTTCAAAACAATAATTTTTTGGTCGATTTTTCTGTCAGATTTTGCTATTTTGTTTATTTATTTATGTGTTTTCTTTGCAAAAACTGCATGATAAATTAGTAAATAATAATAATAATAGTAAATATAGAAAACTAATCGGAAAGAAACTGAGACATCGAAAAAAATGCACCATATTTACCATCTGTTTGATTCATGTTCTCCATTGCCTCAGTTCCTGGTTCCGGTGTCCAAGAACCCTCGTCACTGCCTTCAACATCCGGGTCATCCGGAGTTGGGAGCATACCATCTTCGGGTATAGAAGGATAGCGGTTGACCATGGAATACTTCAGTTTTATAAACTGAAATGGCAATAAAGAAACCATTAGAACAGAAAAATCTTTCCGTCATATCTTCTCAATAAATCGTGAAAAGAAAAATTAAATGGGTGATTTTGATGTTATGGCGCCGCGTGAAACCTGTATGCAAAAACATTGCTAAAATAGAGACTCGTCCAGTCTAACGTCATCGTGGCACCAAAATAACATGGGAGGTATTGGTGATTTTTGTCATTCTTAACGGATTTTCATGAAACTGTCAATACTCTTATTGAAAAGTGTGAAATTCCAGTGTTGTGCGAACAATTTACGCCGAAATATCAACAATACTCGTCTGAAATAGATTATTTGTTACAGACAATACCGGTAGACCTACATCTAAGAACTGTTAATGATTTAATAAAAGCAGTTGTTGTGTATACGAGTACGATCCGACATTCAGTACCGGTATACAACCATCGTCCACATAAGAATTTCGGCCTCCATCATCGAAATACCCTTCGACAATAGACATCACTTCTTTTACTTCGCTGTCTTTCTCACATTTCGAAATACACAGATTTTCGGCAATACATATGTGTATCAGGACAAATTTTTCTCAGAACAGTGAAATTCCGCACAGTATCTCTTCGTAATTTGCACATTTTTATACTGAAATTTCACGAAAATCTATTAATAAACAAAGAAAATATCCATTACCGGTACCCTGCATGTTATTTTCTAAGCTCAATGACGTCTTACTTACAATGTTGTAACATTGGGACAGGTCTTTATGACGGCATAATTCAATACGTAAATTTGTCATTGCGAAATTCGTTTTGGTGAACTTGACCCATGTTTTGGTTGAACTTTCATGAAATTTCAGCTTAAAATGTTGAGATGATGTGCGAAATTTCACTGCTCTGAGCAAAATTTGGCCCGATATATTGCCGAGAATCTGTGATCCTCGAAATGGGAGACGGACAGACAGAACACACACAGATTAGGCACATATTCCCTCCTAAGGAAAAATCATGATTGTTTTAGGCCTATTCTTATAGTACCTAAACTTACCTGATATCTCAGAGGAATTAAATCTTGTAAAGTAACTAAATATCTCATGATTTCTACGTTTTCCAAAGAAATTATTCGTGAAACTAAAAATACTGCTTGTCGCTCGTCTCTGCACTCACGCTATTGTCAACACAGTCGCTCCTGCATGGTAACATAGTTTTGCTGCGCCTGTTTGTGACGTCACTGACGTCCAAAAGGATGACGTCATCATCAGCGCCTGGCGGAACCTAGCTAATAATTCTGTACGTTAATTTATTGTTTTTGTCACAGGGAGATGCCTCCCCTTGATCATTGTACTTTTACTATGATTGCTAATATATATATCGTGTCGTATCTTATCGTATCGTTTGGCATAAAAAACGAAACGTGTTCATCAGGACAACCCAAATTTGTGGTCAGTTCTCTACAATAGTTACGGTATTTAACTGCTTTGCTTCCAGTTTTGGCGAAGACAATTTATTGGTTTTCGACTGTTTATGTTCTATTGTATGCGCCTAAAGAGTGGCAGGGGTAAGCCATGTCCCGAGCCGATAATATATCAAATAAATATATATAGCCTACGCTGGATAAAGTATGATATTAGGAAGATGTCAAAGATTAGGATTTGACGCAAGGTACAACATGGGCACTATACACAGACACAAAAATAGTGATGAATCATCACCTTTTTATGGTGATGATGCCTGATTATCACCCTAGAAAGGCGATGAACAAGGGTGATGGGCAAGGAGTTTATATTGGGGTCATCACCGTTTCAGGATGATGACCAGGTCTCATCTATACTATAAAAGAAGCCGTTCGTGTCTGCGAAAGGAAAACAAGTTTATCTGTTGGTAGCTTAGTTTCCAAAGCTGCAAGAAGTTTGTCTTCTGTATTTTGTAATTGGTGGAACGAACAACTGTTCACCGACCGAACCAACGTGGCTTATGGTAACAAACTCAGAACATATAGAATCTTCAAGCTAAATTTTGTGTTCGAACCGTACTTATCTATTCTGAATCGAGATCATCGCAGTGACTTATGTAAGCTACGAACAAGTAGCAATGACCTTCAGACTGAAAAAGGTAGGTATGCCAAAGTACCACCAGCTAAGCGTTTATCTACTATTTGCAATTTTTTAATGGAATATAATAAATATGATAATTTTCGGGACATATTTCTATTTAAATGTGACAGCATGAATGCCAACTTTCCTCAACTCGATATTTCAAACAATTATTTTTTTGGGCTTTTATCATTCGAGGATCCAATTATTGTGAAAACTTTAGGTAAGTTTGTTCATGATTGTATGAGCGCTCGTAGCAATATGATTGATGGTTCTGCATCTAAACATGACAAATGAGTTACTGGTACAGGAATGACAGATAAGGTTAGCTAATATACGTTTTTAGTATAACACACAGATACTGATATACCCATTAGTCAGTAAGATTATAATTTATTGTAAAATTCCAGCGAAATTGTTGCTCCTGGCATTATTGTTTCTGTTATCTACATGACTGCTATTTTTTTTCCTGTAAATCAAATTATTTCTAATCAACTAAGTTATTCTATATACTTAATTATCTCCCCTTGATTGTATATCTGCTCGATGGCGGGCGCTGTTATCAGCAAATAAAGAACCTCGAACCTTGCGACCGTCCGGAACGTACAAAGTACGATGTTGCCTAACGTTACAACATGCCAACGGCGTAGTAATGTCAGTCTGATTGTTGTATAAGTCGGGTAAGTTCGGACACTTTCGGCAATACCGGCGAATATATGTATAACCAATGTCCGCAAAGAAAAGTATGTCACTGAATCTGGATAATTGCAAATGTCAACTAATTGCTTGAAACGCGCAGAATCTGATCACGTGCATGCAGATCGATTAAAATTGCGGAATTGAAAAGAAGTCGGATTCGGGGAAGTTCGGACACTGTTCGGGGAAATTCGGACACTCGGTGGGTAACTTCTGACAACAGACGGGGAATTTCGGACAGGCGTTAACTTTTAAAAAAATTGGCTACTGAAACATGCGAACTAGCAGTCCAGATCTAAATATGTACATTTCCAATATTTTGACATGTGCTGTGATATACCGAAATCGGGCAAACATTTCAAACATATATACGCGGGAGAACGATACCACTAAGTGCAAATTCCGTAGAATGGCAGATTACATAATTATGACATCGAGGTCACTGAATGACAGAATTTCTCTGACTCGAGATACATTGTCGTCCGGGCATTTAAAACCTAATGTGCAGGTTTGGACTGGCCCTGTCCGCCTGTTGTACACCACGGCTGGAAACTTTGGTTTAATATAGAAAATGTTTCTCGCCGCCAAGGACTCTTCAAATAGTTTATATACGTTTTCTGCACTTATCCTTCTAAGATAGCCAACTTTCCGCGGACCGTCATAGATTGCCACAGCTCTAGAATGGAATTCATTGTCTGGCTCATATCTCGCAGTATATTTGGCATCCACACGCAGTTCCCTTGCACCGTAATGATGCATCCCAACCACGAAGACGGACCTGACAATTGCGTTCTTCATTGCACTGAAATAGTAATAGCGTACAATGTACAAAGTGAAAATAGCAAACTACACCGCATATTTCACACAAAGAAAACAAACTGTACAATTCCTCTACATCAGACCCATTTGTTTTATTAAAACAGGCGTCCATGTCTGATACAAGTTAGTTCGGAGAGTGATTTGTACCTTTCCAAACAATATTTTCTACATTTCCCTAAGTTGGGTGGACTTTGCTTTCGTATTTTTGACTCTTTTCTTGTTCTGTTCCTTTTCTTGTTTTTCCCTGAGCTTTTGTTGTTTTTCTTCTAATGTTGCTTTCTTGTCAGCTATAATTTCGTTGCTTGTTAACAATCTGTGAGCTGTGAGTGCTTTTGATTTTTTGTTGGCGGGGCCTTTCTGTAATTTGGGGATAGAAAACAGTGTGTCGAGTTCTTTATTCCAATTGGCCGAAAGGGTGATGTTTTCAGGTCCAGCGGGTTGTGTGTGTTGCTGCAATGGTGCTGAGGAGGTGACCAGTGGAATATATTCTGGGGAAGTGAGTTGTGCCATGTCGATGTCCGGAGTGAGGTTTATGATGTACGGAATGTTTGTGTGTTGTTCCGTGAAGCTTGCAGGTAGTGTCAAGTTTATAATCGTGGTTGGATCGTTCTGTACTGTAGTGTTCTGTGTGTACATGGATGCGACGGATGTTGCAGTGTCTTGTGTATGTGTAGATGTGACTGATGTTTGTTGCGGACGGGGAACGGCACTATGTAATGTTGAGACGGAGACTGTGGATGATGTTGCTGCTGATGGAATGGCGGGAAGAGTTGGTGTATGTGATGTTGCAGTAAATACTGTAGATGATGTTGCAACTGATGGAATTGTGGGAAGAGTTGGTGTATGTGATGTTGCAGTGGAAGCTGTGGATGATGTTGCTGCTGATGGAAGGGTGGAAAGGGTTGGTGTATGTGATGTTGTAGTGGACATTGTGGATGATGTTGTTAGAGGAGTGTCGAACGGTTTGGATGGTGCGAATGCAGTTGGTGGAATACGATATGGGTCAAATGGATGAATTCCACATGCAGCGAACCCACTTTTGATGTTTTGCGCGGTCATTGACAATAACCAACATTCGTTAAATAGTTTTGGCCAAGAAGATTTTGATACTACATTATTCGGATCTGCAGTCATAAAGTTACTGCAAACTCGATTGTAATTGCTAGTTAGAGGGCCAAACACAGCGCGGTCCAGAGGTTGTAAATAATGACTGGTATGCGGGGGAATGGCCATAACATGGATGTTCTCCGCCGTGGCATTCTCCAGGAGTCCCAAAGTTTCATGTGAAGAATGGCTGTCTAGAAGCAACAGTTGTGGCCTGTCCGGACCACAATTCGGTAAGAAGATATTTCGAAACCACTTCCCCGAGCACGTCTTCCATCCATGCTTTCGCCTGGTAGGTCCATAATGCCCCCTGTGGGCCGTCCTGTGTATTAAATGTTTGAAGAGACTTCTGTGTCTTTCCTTTTCCGATGATGAGCGGAGGAATGTTCTGCCCATCAGCATTCGCACAGACAACTACAGAAATGGACTCGCGACTGTTGCTGGTTCTGCCCGGAAGGCTCCTGGACCCTCTCCGAGCAACAACAGTCGTGGGTTTATGCTTCAATTGAAACCCAGATTCATCCATGTTCCAAATTAAATTTGGCTTGTCCGCAAGCTGCAGGTCGCTCAAAAGTTTCCCTAAGTCAGCGAAGTATTTGTTGACCACAACCGAGTTCATTAACCGAGCCCTGGCAGTCGTGAGGGGCTCGGGTTTTCTCAAAGTCAGTTCCGGGTGGCGCCGTTTCACACCCGTGAACCAGTCCTTTCCGGGTATGCCACCCCGGAACTGATTACTGATATTAAATTTCTTGCACACCTGGTGCGCTTTGAACATGAATTGTTGCCGGCTGACACCGAAACCTCTATCTGCAGCTGCCAGCGCATTGTCAACCATAGCCTGTTCCATTTTTTCTGGAATGGTTGGTGCCCTTCCCATTTTAGATCCTTGCGCCACCTTGCCTGTCAGACGATCCGATATTGTGGATTTTGGTACCCCAAAATGATTTGCAGCTCGTCTAATAGAGCTCTCGCCCGACTCTACAGCCTTGACCGCCCCTTCAATATCCTCCTCTTTATATTTTCCATAAATATTGTTCCCTTTTTTCGGCATGACTGGACCTGCAGAAGAAGTTAATTCTACACTAAACCCGAAGACAAAATAATCCCCACATTGAGTGTACTCTACACCCTCGCCGCTGAGTAAGTAGCCGAAGCATCTATATGTGTGTGCATATACGCAAGCGGACGGAGTGACCTTTATTAGTCGTGGTTCTCTGTATCACGTTCCACACCTAACTATATACGACCTAATTCTGACTTTGTATACTACTCCGGGGCCGTGTGCACAGGCGCTGTCGGTCTATATGGCACTGAGGGAATTGTGTTATGATTTTTATCTCCGAACATAGTCGAGCAAGAACTGAAGTGCTGGAGTGTATACATGAAGTGTCCGTGTAACACTTGACAATTCAGCTTTCCATCTTGCAAAATTGAAAGTAGAAAGATGGAAAGCTCTACATCGCTCCCGTATTCGAGCTTTCCATCTCGCAAAATTGAAAGTAGAAAGATGGAAAGCTCTACATCGCTCCTATGTTCGAGCTTTCCGTCTCGCAAAGTTGAAAACTGAAAGATGGAAAGCTCTACATCGCTCCCGTGTTCGAGCTTTCTATCTCGCAAAATTGAAAGTAGAAAGATGGAAAGCTCAGCATCGCTCCCGTATTCCAGCTTTCCAAAATGAGTTTATGTCATATAGAAATACGAGAGCGATACTTTATTAAAATTGATCTGGTTTCTTCAAATTTATACAACATTTGCATTTACGACAAATGTGTGCGTGTAACCCGATTTGCGCTTCCCATACTACTCCGCGGACCGAAAGTGACATCATAAGCCCTGCGCGTGCGCATTTAACAATGACGCGTCAAAGTTAAAATCAAAAAAACGAAAAACGGACAAGTCGAGGCAATTTTCAATATTTGAATTTCATTTTTGGGCGAAGTAGAACGAAAATTGAAAATTGAATGTCAAATTTCAATTTTTGATTTAGAGAAACCGAAAACAAAAATTAAAAATTGACGGTCAAATTTCAATTTTGATTTTGCGAAACCAACGAAAATTGAACTGTGCAAAGTAAATGCCCTCTTCACCAGCCAAGTCAACTACATCGCGAAGCTCTCTACGCTGCCTTGACATTCTTGGCTGGTGGCAGAGGAATACTGCTCTGCGCCACCTAGTGGAAGTTTTAACGGCGAGAGACTTTTTGCCACCAGGAGTTGTTCCCCTTTAATCTCAAGTCGGCACACACGCGAGGCGATTCGTTATCGTTCGACCTTGCAGCGTGTCCCAAAATCTGACTCAATTGATCAGAAACACCAAAAGTGGCCGTGAAAATGCTCTTCCTGTATCTTTTCGGTAGAATTTCCCCGCACAATCGACACAACTCATTCTTAATGGGGGCCGCCATCTTGGGAAACCAACTACTACGTGACGCGCATTCTGATTGGATGCAGCACGCCGTCTCTGCATCCAATCAGCAATGAGGATTAACGTTCCAACTTTACTAGAGAAGTATGCCAAGGCAATGTACAGAGCAACGTGATGTACGTCGACTTGGCTAGAGAAGATGAGTAAATGCAAATGTTGTAAGTTTGGAGAAGCAAGATCAAGTTTAATAAAGTATCGCTCTCGTATTTCTATATGACATAAACTCATTTTGGAAAAATGGAATCCGGGACCCGGAGCGATGCTGAGCTTTCCATCTTTCTACTTTCAATTTTGCGAGATGAAAAGCTCGAACACGGGAGCGATGTGGAGCTTTCCGTCTTTCAGCTTTCAACTTTGCGAGACGAAAAGCTCGAACACGGGAGTGATGTAAAGCTTTCAATCTTTCTACTTCAATTTTGCAAGATGGAAATCTGAATTGTCAGATGTTACACGGACCATGAAGGAATATGAAATCACAGGAGATATACTTTTACACCAGAACAGCTGTGTAATTGAAGTGTGTATCCCTTAATGCCAAGTCTCACGGTGCGATTTCTGGTAATAGGAATTCGTTTAAAGAAATATTGTTAAATGGAAAAATATGTTCTTTAATATTCAGCTCGTTCAGCTGGGTTTGACCTTGTACGAGTCTTTATTTAAAAATGGACCGAGATATCATTTTATGCCATCAAGTGTCCATGTTTCCATTACATGGCATGTCGAACTATCGCCATTCTGAAGCGGTGTAGGCCAAGTTGGAGAAACCACATCATACAGGATAAATCCTGGTATATCTGCTTCAATTCTTAATCAGGCCGCAAAGCTTCCTCTCGATGTACAGCTTGGATATTACCCTATATAGTATCGCGGTGCGATGGAGTGCCCAAGTACATCCATCCATCCATCCATACAAATATCTAGCCTACACCAATATCTTGCGCTTCGTAATGGACGAAACACGATCATCAGTTTCAAAATACTATGCGTCTGTGTATGTGTTATTTCACGCGATCGGAATAACTTCTTTTATTTTCACTGAAAATAGTTCTTCATTCTGTCATTTTGGCATAATTTGTGACACTAGCATACCCCACCAGGGGACAATCGGCTATTATCGTTTACCGATTTCACCAACGTCATACCACAGAGTATAGTTCGTTTCATTTTTTGTTTGTCATAGACGTTCCATGCATATGATGGAGATGATATATATCCCTTTTAAATTTCGCATGTACCTGATTGCATCCTCTCCAGCACAGGGTTCCGCTAAACATTATCATGATGTTTTTTATTGTGGAGTATTAATATAGTTTCGTGTATTATTTAACATTGTATAATCAGGCGCGGCGGAGCCCCCCCCCCCCCACCTCCAAATATGAAAAGAGCGGGGGGGGGGGACAAAGACCACTATGCGCCCCCCCCCCAAATAAAGTCACTGAAGTCACTTGAAATGGGTCCGATATGTGTATCTGAAATTCCAAAATGTTCCCGATGAATTTTCCTGCCTACCTCCCCCCCCTCATATTCGATTCGCTCCTTTAAACCTAACATGGTAGTTCAAATTCGAGAATTCTCCATCGTTTAATTCGACTTACATATTATTAATCCCATTATCTCATACATTCTACTACTTTTCTTGTATCGCAAAACGAAATGCGAATGTTAAAAAACAACGCCTATCCTTACTTTTAAGCTCCTACCAGCGCAATACGCATATATACACACATAAACCAGCTATTCGGATTTCACTTATATATAGAACATTATTTGATACAGAGAATAATTTCCAATCCACTCAGAACTCCAGTATAGTGTTACTAGTTTCCAATATGCATATATGTTCTTCAGAATGCCACATTGAAATTATTTTAATTTATTCCAAATTTTTGAAATACCCGGATTCTTTTTTCATATTTGATTTAAAAATGGAGGGTAATTTCGGACACACTCTTAAATAGATTTTTTACAATATTTTTCAATTGCTTAGTAATAATTAATAATTTCAATCATAAAAATGGGCTTCTTGGATTAATAATATGATATTTGGCTTCCATTAACTGGATCGCTTACCAATGGATGTGCACAGATTATAGACGTGTGAAACGAGCGTGGGCGAGTAGCAGACAGCCGACGAAAAAGGCCGATTGTGAATTTCGTTTGCTATTGGTCGATCAACTACTTCCGGTATTACGTAATACTACGTCACGCTTAACGCACACGAAAGGGGGGAGTTCATTAGTTCCCATGGGCGCAAATAACACGGGGAATCGGATTTATTCAGAAAGAAAGAGGATATTCTGCACTTGTCCGAACATCCCCGACTGTCCGAACTTACCCGACTTTAAAAATTGGAAAGTATTGACCATGCCCCAGAATACTTCATATGCATATCACGGCCTTAAGGCCTATGTAAGATGTAATCTACATGACAGTTTAGTAGTATAAAAAGCGCAATTCACCTTGTCCCTTCCAAAGAAATAAAATCGGCTCTATTTTACAGGAGTATATACGCAGGTGACGTGGGTTGTCACGTCACTTCCGGGTTTTCACTAAACACTACCTCCAAACATACAAGAGTTGCAATGTTCAACCGCCGGGGTGTTTTCCCGCCCCAGCGCCCCGCAGCGCGCGCGCGCGTCATCCCCGGCAGTGCGCGCGCGCGCGGACGCGGGTCAAAAGGTCAAAGGGTCACCTCCAGGTCAGACGGTCCAATGTCCAATGAGACAATGTTGCGGTATCGCTATAGTCAGAGCTTGAGCACAAAAAAAGGGGGATTCTAGATGAACCTGGGAAAGATGGGCAGTTCCATGTGGACCAATCAGCGGTCGAGAAAAAGAGCCAATCAGCGGTCGAGAAAAAGAACCAATCAGCGATCGAACAATCAGCCAATCGAATTGGGGTATTCACGGTGTGCTTTCGCTGACGTCCGCGCCCACATCTGGGTTCTTGTACACCCGGGTAATGTTTTTCTGGACATGGATGGGTTACCTTTGGCTCCATTCTAGGCCACTGATTGGCTAATAGAACTTATAGTCATAATCTATACGTGTTGGACGAGTCTCTTCACTCACCGTATACACGTACCTCAATGAAATGCCCGCTCCAAACCTAGACCAAAAAACACGTACTTGGTCTGTAGGCTGATTTCATTGGCTCTCTATTTTTTACTATAGTGCTCTTGCATTCTAACCTTGATGGGTTACCTAGCACTGATAGTCATAATCGATACGTGTTGGACGAGTCTCTTCACTCACCGTATACACGTACCTCAATGAAATGCCCGCTCCAAACCTAGACCAAAAACACGTACTTGGTCTGTGGGCTGATTTCATTGGCTCTCTATTTTTACTATAGTGCTCTTGCATTCTAAACTTGATGGGTTACATTTTGGTCCCATCCTACACCACTGATTTCAGTTTGACTGAATCTCCGCATTGGGCATTAATGCATCAGGAATAAAACACACAAGACAGGGTTTTTTGGTGAGATCTCATTTTTTTATTCATTGAACAACAACAACGTGAGAACAACCACGTGAAAACTCAAGCCCAGAACAAGGGGCTTGTCATTAACTGAAGCCCAGAACAAGGGGCTTGTCATTAACTGAAGCCCAGAACAAGGGGCTTGTCATTAACTGAAGCCCAGAACAGCGGGCGTTGTGTACATTGAAATAATTCAAGCCCAGAACGGGGCTTGTACATTGAAATGATGGGCGGCCCAGTCATAGACGAGTACATCGCGGTCCTCGGCCTGGGGGTACTCGTCAAACATCTGTACGATGGTAGATAAGGGTCTTCCCCGGCATCGATGGTACAGGTAAAACAAGCAATATTGTCCGCACACGCCACTGGTCAGGCTTTGCAACGTTTGACTGTTCCAACACCACGTCTCTGTGCCTTGATCCATGAAGTCTGTTAAATCGGGATGGAGGGGTGGCAGGCCGTACGGGTCAAAGTATTCGCCCTGCTCTTCTGTCAAGTACACGGCCACCCAGTGTTCACCGGGTCGATCCATCGGGTCCGTGTTGAGAACGTAAGCAGCCGGATACATACGGTCTAATGGAAACACATCTCGGGCGAACACCCCTTGAAAGACCCTACGTGTCTCTGGGTCATTCTCCAGCACGGTGGTTATCTGGTCTGTATCCATGTTAGGTGGAGAAGTCACACAGGACGTTGCGCGCCTTGTCCACTTGAATGATGTTGTCAAACTCGGCGTAGCAGATCACATTGACGGTGGTCGCCAGGGCTCGTGCAAAGTGGATTTCCAACCGTAAGTTGCCTTGCTTGGCCAGGGCCAGCTGATGGTCGTTCTCTAAGGTGGGGGTCAGATCGAAACAGAACAACGTGTATCCGTTCGCGTAGTCCTCCCGACTGATCATATTCCCTTCGTCCTGGTTGATTTGACCGGTGGCTGTAAACAGGCTCTGATAGGCTCGAATGAAATTCCTCCGCCCAAAGTTCGGTGTTAAGGCCGTGGCTGGCACCTGTTGTCCATCCACATGCAGGGCCACAAAATTGATGCCGAAATGTTTAAAGTCAAACGGATTCTCTGGGTAGGCTCCGCTGAAACTGGTATTTTCTACACAGGCCAGGATCAATCGCTTGGGTAGTTCCCCCAGGAACAGGTTTTCTTTGTTGGCGCCCATATTTCCAGCAGGCACAGAGAACACTTTGGTTTGCACACGTCGGATAGGGTACTGGGCTGGTTTTGTTTCCAAGGCTTTCATGTGTCCCAATTGAACGGCTGGATTCGGTTTCACTTTTCGGACATACAGGACTGCGTCTTGGATGACAATCTTATAGTCCGCTACATGCCCCTCTACGTTAGTGGCCATCAAGGCGAAGGTGGGAGGCGCCCGTATCAGTCGGATTTTGATGGGGATCTTGTTCAAGAGGTACCGGTCTTGCATGAACATGTCTGCATGCAGTCGACCCATCATATCCACCGAGGCACTGTTCGCAGTGAAAGCCTTCCGTTTGTCATATCCCCCATTGTCCGCCGTGTCCATGTGCTCGGCCGTGTCCCTGTAGAATAAAGCGGTTGTCAGCTGAGATTTTTTAGCCTCTCGGCCATACGACAACAGTGTCTCGATGTAGGCTCGATAGGGGTACGTGTTGGTGGAGTCACTGATGAGTTTGTCGCTGAGAAAAATATCCACCTGCTGAAACATCGAGTGCAGCCAGAGATTCGTCGGGCCCACCGTTGCTTGGTCAGCGAGTCTCGTGCCAGCTCCATTGACCACCTTGGCTTTCACATACAAGTAGGTATGGGCTAAATCCACATAGGCCGTATCCGCATTACTGATGGTGAACTCGATGGGCCCGGTTTCGTTGATGCTGGAGAGCGGGAGATGCTCCACCCATAATCCTTGTTCGACACTGGTTTGTGTGGGCGGCACGGTCCACAAATCAAATTCACTGTTGGTGGAGGGGCAGGACTCGGCGTGGATTAAGGCCATGTTTTAAGAAAAGATATCCCGGGTCTTCTTGGATGTGCGTCGTCGCTGGGTCGGTCGTCGACTGGTGCGTGATCTCGGTGGGGCAGCTCTTTTATTCCCTACGGTGCGTTGTGCTTTGGCCACCAAGACGCCTCCCGCTTCTTTGGCCCGTCGTTTCAAGGCTTGTCGGGGTGCCGTACCCCCCAAGACATCACCGGCCACTTGCAGTCCACTGCGTACCGCTTGTTTGCCGATTGCTTTCACCCCACGCGTCACCAAGGGCAGGAACGTTTTCACAATGCTGCCGAGTATGTTCCCCAGTCCATGTCCTCGTTGCATGCGTGCACCGCTAAAGACCGGAAAGCCACCCCCGGCCTGTTGGGCATAATAGTCAGCATAGCTGCGTGCATCGCACTCGTAAGGTACTTTCATTATGCAAAGTGGGGAGCACGTGCTTGTCGAAAATGAAGTGTCAGCACCACTTTTCCTCGTTCGAATGCCACCGCTCGTCCCGTGTCATCTCTTATATCCACCGTGATCGTGTTGATGTCGGTATGTCGTACGGGCAGGTACATGATATGGTTGAAACTGTGGGTGACTTGATCGCCATACGTCTTTTTAATGGGGACCACCCGTAACAGAGGTGTGTTGATATCGCCCACGATGTGGTTGTCCACCACGTCCGAGTAGACGTAGAGTCCGTACATACCCGACTTCATATCCATCGGCATCTCGCCATGGTGTTGGTTAGGACCAGCGAACGTCTGTAGATCGAAACCCAGCATTTGCTGTAGTGTAGGACTGAGTTTCACATTCACGGTATCGGTGACGGTAAGCTGTGCCTTGTCGTTGTGTACGTTGACATCGAAGAACACGTTTCTCTTGAAGCGCAAGGCTATCAGGCGTGTTGCACTATCCGTCACCCCCGTAGCGCCTTATCATGCATCAGTCTTGACAGCCCACCCATGAACTCTTTGGGGGTATCGTATTGGCCTTCGGGCAGGGTGAGCCGGGTGTTTTTGCCTTCGTAGGTGACCTCGTACCACACTTCATTGGCTCGCACGTTGTACCACGAGTAAGGGTATTGGACATCCACGAGGGCACATTCCCACCGGCCAGGTAAATGTAACGGTTGCGGTAACTGGGTGACGTACTTGGCCACGGTGTTGTCAGGAAACACATCCAGCGAACTGTTACTGGGTAGGGTCAGGTAAAACATGGCGACTGAGCTGTCCTGCTGCTGCTGTTGGTTTTAATAGGTCTTCCAGGCCTTGGGCGGTTGTGTGCGGCGTCGTGTTCGTCGCGGTGACTTGCTACGTGTCACGGCTCTGGAGATGTGGGGTGTCTTGATCAAGGGTGTTTTTTTATAGGCGCGAAAAGAAAGTGCCCGTTGTGGTGGTGTTTTGGGGGGTGACTCCGGTTCCCATTCGGCTTCCCAAGAAGGTAGTGGGCCACTCGGTGATTGCTGAGTTTGCTGCATAAAGTCCCAGCGGTGGGGGTTCCCCACCAATTCCTGTGGTACATGCATGTCTTTCAAGCCTTGAGCGAAGACCTCCCATCCTCGAGGATCGGTGTGCGATCTGCGTTGACGCATCAGATCATTCACTAAATCCGTCATGTGGGTGCCGGGGACCACCTGATTCTGTACCAGGAGTTCGCCTTTATCATTCCAAGTCATGTTAGGATTCTGTTTCATCCGTTGTAATACCAGGCCAGCTTGTTTCTTGAACGAGGCAGGTACACTCTTCAGCACTTCGTCTTCCACCCACTGTGGGGCTGTGGAGGCTACCTGACCCGGCTGTTGGAGCGGTGCTGAAGTCAGCGGTCTGTCACGTGGTGGTGGTGGTGGTGGTGGTGGTGGTGGTGCTGTTGCTGGGGTAGACAGGGTTTTGTATTGGTCCATGAACGTCATGTACCGTTGAAGCGTCTCATTGTACCGTTGTACTTTCTCACTGTCGCTTAACCCCGGTCTCTGTAAGATCTGTTGCATCTCTCCATCGAGGCTGTTTATGGTCTTCACCGTAGGTGGGACAGGGTAGGGTGATTGGAGGTTTTGCAGGAACCGTGGTTCGACGAGGACCATTTTTTTCGTGTGGTTCATTGTCGGCCGAAGAGTCCACCCAATACTGGACCCAACACGGAAGCGGCCAACGGTGCTAAGATGGCCCCGAGAAAGCCGCCTTTCTGTAACACCTTTTTCTTTTGTGTTTGAGGGACCCGCTTGTGGACTAGGGTTCGGAGACCTGTCTTATGCTTGGCCAACTTGGTCTTCTGAGCCGGAGTCAGTGGTACGTTGCCTTTTAACAGGTTGTACCCGATCTCGCACAGACAGCGTACAAGGTCAGGGTCCGCACCGCGTACAATGGTTCGAACTAACTCGGGTGGGGCCGTCTTCAATACACGGAGCGTGGGAGCGTGCTTCCGTACTCGCGCAGACATCCTGTACAACTCATGCTAGAACCCACAACGCTGCCCTTTTTATCCACCTCACAGACAAAGTCAACCCTGCTGTGGTATTCATTCTTTTTATTATTCCCCATCATCAAACACACAGACCCCAGCTGGAGGCGCCACTGTGGGTGTGTTTACATTATTTTTGCATGTACACGTGGTGGGTCTCTCCGGGAAAGATGCCGGTCCGTAGTCGAAGGTGGTCGGGAGTGGCTTGCTTGAGGTCGAAGAGCATATACCCGTGCTGAGGGGTTGTGGCATCTTTGAAGGCTTCCAACGCAAACGGTGTGCGGCCGGGATACATCTGTCTCGCCAGGTGCAGCAGTTGAGTGGTATCTCTCGGGTTTTTGAAGACCACCAGGTAGTGGGCATTTAAGCTGATATTCCGATGTTCTTTGTTTTTACTGAACAGATTCTGCACAATGTAGATGATGCTGAGCCGTCGATGATGGCTGCCTTTGGTAAAGAGTTGGGTGACCCGTGCATCCGTCTCCGCCATGAGATCATCCAGAACCACCAAGGTGTCGGGTTCCAAATCGGCCAGGTTGGGTAGGCCTTCCACGAACGTGATGTGGGGCATTGCTGCATACGCTTCCTGCCATTCTCCGTAACACCACACGACTCGGGCAATGGGTGGAGTGATCATGCTGTCGGCGTGTTGAAGGAGCTTCCTGACGAAGTGCGTTTTGCCGGAGCCCGTCGGTCCTGCGATGACGCAAGTGAAGGGATGCTGCCACCGAGGGTCCATGGTTTGAGGTGTATCCGTTGTCGTGGTAACACGCTCTTGTAAATTTCGTACGAGTGAACTGGAGTGGTGGTGGGTACAACGTCGGTTGTCGTTGTCTGTTCACGTTCAGAGATGGTGCTGGGGGTGGGTACAACGTGGGTGGTCGGTTCACTGTGAGGGATGAAATGCGGTGGGTCTTGAGACGTAGTAGGTGTACTTGGTGTAGGTGTAGAGCTCGACGTGGCTTGTACGCGGGGTGTGGTGGTGGTGGTGGTGACTGGGCTCGATACGACTGGTGCTCTCTGTAGACCCGTTTCGCTGGTGCCTGGTGTTCTCAGTTGGTTAAGTAACGTGCTGACATAGGCTACGTCGTAAAACACACCTCCGTACAACACACTCAGCAGGGTTAGCAATAGCACCCCAAAGACCACTTGCGCTTTGCGCGTTTTGCGAGACGCTGTCTTCAGAGGCAGCTGCTGTTGGTCCATAGCACTGTGGTCGGATGTGGAATGAAGGAGGACGGCAGTGGTGTCTGGTTTTATAGTCGTTTCACCTGGTTGGCCGCGACCCAGGAATTGAAGGAACTGGGCCAGCCTTGCCATTTTACGAAATGAAACAGTTTGCCACGTCGACGTTCCGTTTTCAAAATCTGCTCCACCGTGTAGTAATCTTGCTGTGTTTTTACAACAGGCTGTAATTCCGTGTCGTAAAACGTCCCCAGCAACGTTTCCCCTTGGAGATCTTCCAGTTCATAGACTCGCCGCTGTCGGGGTAGGCGCCGTTTAATCAGGAAGTGCTCATCGCTCCAGTTGGGCAAGTAACTTTTCTCGAACTTGCCCTTGACTTTACTGATCCGTACAGGGTCCCCGACCTTGTACACCGCCTTCGTCGTTCGCTGCGATGGCCTGGAGTACAAGACACGACGGACTTGGGCTTCATTGCGTTGGGTCACGGTAATGGGGGCTCTCTCTATACTTCGATGATAGGCTCGATTGTAACCCTCACCAGTTTCAGGAGAACATCGATGTACCGCCTTGTATTCTTATAGGTGAAATATTTATACATGCGGCCTTTGAATGTCCTGTTGAACCTCTCCACCACGGAAGCCTTGGTCTCGTTGTACGTATGGAAGAAAAACACCTTCTGTTTCTTGAGAAAGGCTTGGAACGGTCTGTTGAGGAATTCCGTGCCTTCGTCGGTTTACAAATACAAAGGTTTGCGCCCGGTCTTGAAGATGTCTTTGAACGCCGCTATGAGATTTGCCCCCGTTTTCGTCCGGATGGGTACCACCCACGCATACATGGATAGGATATCGATGCACGTCAAGATATACCGATTCTCATCGTTGTGTTTGGCAAAGGCGCTCATATCCACCAAATCCGCTTGCCACTGGGCATCTATTCCTCCCCCGATGACCCGGTTCCGTAGAAAATGGCGACGGACAGATCGATGTAAGGTATAGGTGTCTTGTCTTCTTAACCAATCTCGGACTTGGGCACGTTGTATCCCCTGGGGTTTGGCCGCTCGATAGAGAGCTGACAATGCACTATAGGCTGCCGGACTGTCGGGACTGTAGTATAAGTTATCCAACACCTTCTCCCAGCGCTTCATGGTGACAAAATGATGATGGACCCTGGCTCTATCGTTTATTTATAACAGGTATATCTTGGGCCTGAGTTTCTTTCTGATTTTCTTCGTGGACTTCCACAGTGGCCATGGTCAATGACCAGTCCAACTCGTCTGATGACCGCTTGATAAGCACTTCATCCACATCCACCACGGCATCTTCCAATGCAGACCATAGATCAGGGTGAAGGGTAAAATGCACTGTACCTCCATCTAGCCGAGCCAATTGAGCAAAGAAAGGGCCGCGTCGGATGTACACAAGGTGACAAGTGGATGAGGTCGCCGTCCAGTTCACCAGACAACACCCGTTTGAATTTGGTCCAGCCCTCCCGGGACAGACGAATGTGAGCCGGGCACGGTTGTGTAGGGTCCGTGTCTCCCACCACCTCCTCCATGATATCGACCTTATCCGCATACACGTACAGGAAAACCTCGGGGGTCAAGCTGAAATACGCCAGTACTATATGCTCCGTCATGGTCAGTACGTGAATGGTACCAGATTTCACTGTCTCTCGTATTTATAGGGAGAACCCCGTGAGATCAAAGGATCAGGTAGTCATGTCATTGGGCTGACTGAGTGTAGCGGGGTAATCAATGGCATCGTCGTCGGGTTCATGTAGTTGTTCATGGGGTTCAGCCATTGGCCCCGCGGCTTCATCACGGATTTTTTCTTCTTCTTCATCGTTCTGGCCCGTCATGTGTGTGTGGGTGGCTTCATCAGGTGACACTGTCATTCCAGCCTCTGCGCATTCTATACATATAGTATTTTCTCCATCCGCTTTTTTTCATTAGGTTCATCTAGTGCGTGTTCGATAGCATGAGCCCATGCCAATTGGTGGGGTGATCGATCGTCGGGTATAAATAACTGGTCCACCAGAAGGCCTATTTTCTCCAAGGCTGACCACAGAGAGGGAGTTAGGAGGAAACTTCGAGCCGGCTCTTGGTAGCGTCCCACCCGTGGGTAGAGCGCAGTATGGTATACGTAGTTGGCCTTGTCCAGGTGGATCAGGTGTCCGTCTAACTCTCAGCTCAACACCCGTTGAAACTTAGTCCAGCCATCACGCTCTAGTGTCACCCTATCCGATAGAGTCTCAGCGTGCTCAAAGCAAATATTTCCACAATCTTCGACCAGGGTCACTTTAGCATCATACACGTATAACTTCACATTGGGTGTAAGCGTCAGGATGGCTTGGAGTGATGACATGCTTCCTCTAAATGTCGAAGGGAGAATGACACACACTCTGTCTCATCCCTCGTATTTATAGTGTCAATACCACAGCGCCAGGGTGAATAGAGCACAGACTAGTATGAGGCCAACCAGCCGGCGCTGGTTCCGGCGTGAGCGCTCCTGGTCCATGGCGCGAGCATCAAGGATGGCTGTCATAGTCCAGTAGTGGTGAGTGATGGCACGCCTCTCCATCGAGTGCACTCTGTGGAGGACCGCTTCTGTGAACTCGTTCAGGATCTGGCGTCGTCCCTCGTTGTCGTCGCCATCTGCAAATATGGACCGGACCACTGCTCGGTAACCCGTGAATGAATTCACCACGGTGGCATACTGTAAAATGCGAGTCGCATGGGGCTTGATCTCCGCCATGGCTCTGTAGAAATGTAGGTGTGGGATCCAGAGGGACATGTTTTATAGACCAGATGTAGCTCTACGGGTATAGTCCGTGATACGTACTATTCTGATGGGTTAGTCCAAAAAAGGGAGCAACAACAACAACACAGATTACAGATCAATCCTTTTTGTTATGCGTGAACAACATAGAAATGCATGTACTGACCTGTCTGTGGGAGGTTTCCCACAATGGCGTTCACCTTCGCGTCTTTTCGTGTACGTCCGTGTCTTTTCGTTAAAGTCCGTGTATCTTCGGTAAAGTCCGTAGGCATTGGGCCAGGAAGCTTTTTCCCGAGACCGAATCACCGCCAGACATGACTGCATCACCGCGGATGAATACATTCTTGCACTCACTCACACCACAGGTCGAGTGAGGTATCAAAGTGAAGCTTAGGTGAAGGAGCATCTAATGGACTGGGTGTGGGGTTGACATATCGATAAAAAATGGATATGACCTTGAACTGATCACGTGACCTCCCGTGATGACAAATACCCAGAACCAAGTCAGTACATGCATCCCATAGTCCCAGGTCACACCCGATTCACGCAGACCGGAAGTGACGTCATACACCTGCGCACAACCGTGATGGAAAAAACCCAGAACCAAGTCAGTACATGCATTCCATACAGGCAGAATGCAGGCAGGCAAGCAAGGCAGGGATGCAGGCAGGCAAGCAAGGCAGGGATGCAGGCAGGCAGGCAGGCAGGGAGACAGGTCAGGTCAGGTAAGTCAGATTGAATACACCCCTTTCCCTAAAAATGGACTCCTTTTATACGTTTTTCTATCCACTCCTAAAAATCGACTGCTTTTATACGTTTTCCCGGTGAGTGGGTGGGTTCAAAATGGCGGACCCTTATTTTACACACACAACACCAAAAGCCACCATTTTAAACCCACCCACTCACATCCCAGGTCAAATCAGTGCACCCGAGTGAGTGGGTGGGTTCAAAATGGCGGACTTTCAACGTCCCAGAGAAAATAACCGGCCACCATTTTGAACCCACCCACTCACATCCCAGGTCAATCAGTGCACCCAAGTGAGTGGGTGGGTTCAAAATGGCGGACGTCAACGTCCGCCATTTTAAACCCACCCACTCACATCTCAAAAAAATTAACTCACGTATGCGAACCCCCCCTATGGCAACCCAAAAATTAACTCCGCGCATGCGCAGTGAGGCGCTATCCTACCGTTTTACTCTATGTATACTACTGGCGCTTGGTGGAATAGCCCTGTATTATAAGTTTCTGCAACAATGTTTTGTGACGTTGATTAAAATCGTCACATTTAACACAGGATCTAGCAAATGCTACTAGGCGAGATCTGTATACGCCATATGCAGGTCCCACTGGAATATGACTGTCCAGAAAGGGAAAGCATATGGCAAATATCGGAGGAATCCAACCAAGCGTTTGGAAGTTATCGCTTGTGAGGAATTTGAACGGACATCAACGAAAATCAACGGACACGAAGAAGCGAAACCGCGTTGCGGTGGGGACAAAAATAAAATCACGTGTCAGGACACTATGTTAGACAGGCCACCGGAATAACACCGTATGTCAGAATTTGAATTAACAAACCCAAAACTCTTTCTAAGCATATACAACATGCGATATTCCGATTATAGACATACCGTCTTGTTAATCTATCAGTTATAAATGTTGACAAGATAAAAATTCTTTAACATGCAGAAAGTTTTCGTACGCCTATTAGAAGCCTATTCAAGTTGACCGACATTGACTTATTTCATCATCGTCAAGTTCGAGATTATACAATAGGTTTTAAAGGGCTACACTCTCAGAAATATTCAGGGAATAATCCTGAATAGATCAGGCTGCACATCCACAACTCAATTTTACCTGAAATCCAGGGATAATTTCTTGAATTTAAGAAGAAAAGATCCCCGAATAAGCGGATTTTCCACGAATTCGACGTTACCCTGATTATATTCGGGTACGCCAAATCCTCTAAAATTCAGAGTAAATTTGGAACTCACAATTCATGGATGATATACCTGGAGACCTCAGGAAATTATCCCTGGATTTTAATTAAATCACAAGTGAGTTGTGAATGTGCAGCTGATCAATCAAAACCCTGAATATTTTTGAGAGTGTATAGTTAGGTATTCACGGGCCTTACTGAAACCCATCAGGCTCTTGTTCTAACTTGTATTAGCATTTTTGGTGATGATCTCCAGTTTTGAGCGGTGCCATACTCACTATAAAGCACATGTACATGTGATTGTTTATTATATATTTCATGATAATATTCTAATCAGAATGTCCCACTTCCGTTCCTAACTTTAAGTTAAAGTCAACTTCCAACACCTAGTCTGCAAGAAAAGGTTACTTCATCGATGCGTAACTTGTTGTATCATTGAATTGCTTGAAGTTGTGGCTGCCAAACTTGACCATTTCCGACGCTAATTGACGTTTTTATCGAAAAAAGAGAGGCAGATATGATATGTAACTGATAATTCAAGAAGACTGTGCTGGAACTAAACACTAAATCAGATAGACAAACACTGGGGAAATGTTGGAACTGTGTATGAAACTGCAATTTAAAACTAGTCACGATAAAGACTCGTGAAGGAAGAAAGAGGAGGCCACAAAATTTTAAGATGAGAGCACTGCAGCTGAAAACTGATTAATTTCAGATGCTTCCCTAGTTATTTTTGACCCATTTCGTGGCAATTCAGTCACAAGTATTGGGAGGGCCAAAATGGTCCTTGGAACCCACCTCCCCCCCCCCTCTCTTCTTATATTGGGGAGGGGGAAGGGGCCGGGTCCCCGCTGTGCCCCCGTCCCCCCCCCCCCGCTCCTGTTATGTACTTTATGCTCTTCCAGTGCAGTAAGCGCACCCACTTGATCATCAGTGTTCCATTAAAACATCACTGAACACATACAAGATTTTCAGTATATAGGTCCACTGAACACATACAAGATTACCAGTGTAGGACATGCCAAAAAGGTCCGTGTAGCCTTGCACAGCTTAATTTTCGTTTTTGTTATCTCGAAATCAAAAATTGAAAGTTGACGGTCAAAATTCAATTTTCGTTTTCCGTTTTACTTCACGCAAAAATGAAAATCAAATATTGAAAATTGCCTCGACTTGTCCGTTTTTCGTTTTTTGATTTTAACTTTGATGTAACAAGGTAATGTGCACACGCGCAAGGGTTATGATGTCACTTCCGTCCTGCGGAGTAGTATTGAAAGCGTAACATCGGGTCGTAGATGTGGAGCGTAATACGGAAAACCAGAGGGGTGAAAGACATGGGAGTTTCACTACACTATACGAGATCCCTGCAGCCAGGCATTGGCACAGGCGGCATAGCACTGTTTAGTACTAAAAACGAGGAAGTTTCCCAATGATGTAGGTGTCACACAGTGGAATTGCCCCACAACATGCATGTACAATTGAAAATGCCATTTTTTAGATTGTATTGATATAAATTCAGCCTAAGGTTGACAGAAAATCAGAATTAATTAATTTAGAAAAAAAGATTATCAAGCTAAGTGGAGGATAGTTGATCATGTCATGCATATGGGAATGAGACTGTTATTTCAGCGCCATTTTTGTAGTTCAGACAGAAAGCACAAAATACAAAAAAGTAGCTGGCCATGGTAACACGATTTGCATTTTTCTGGAAGCTGGTGGAGACACTTGACAAAGTCGTAGAAAATATAAATATCTCATTTGTGTAGTGGATACGTCAGCCATCAGGTGTATTTTGTCGAAAATCACATTTGGATGTTGTTGTTGTTAGCGAAATGTCGGGTCAGTTTCCGAACGTTCTATGTTTTTGCATGCAAAAGTTTCTGAGATAGATAGAATTATTTTGATATATGAATAGTTTCTGTGTTTAGAGCAGTATCAGGCTTCAAACTTAGGGCTAAACACAAGAAGCCTCTAAGACATTATAGTACATAATAGGCCAACTGCGCATGCATAGGATCTAGCAGGCATGCGCACCAGGTATGAAGCATGATATGAAGAACAACGGGGTTAAGCACATGTGAGTTTTTTTATTATTAAACGAGATACCTAGAGCCTGGCATTCCCACTAGGGTAGTAAAATAAATACATGGGTACCCTTATCATAACACCAAAGGAACACCCTTGGGTGTGTGCGTGTGTGTGTGTAGGTGTGTGAGAAGTTAATGCGTTGAAACGAGATGATGTCCACATTAAAGTGTTTTTGACGCTTAGCATTGACGGGCGTCTTAACGATCAAACGCGCAAGATCCCAAAATAGTGGCGGATGAGTGGACTTACCGCTGAAGCGTTGAAGCATTCAGACGTCCGGCATCAATGGTGGCGGTAGTGTGCTTCTTTCGCGGCCCACCACCGCGATGATTTATTCTTACTGGTATTAATTTTTTTGGGTATCTTTATAAGTACAATATTTTAAAACAATAATAAATATCGGTTGTGTTCACGAATGCTGTTCGCTCAAAAGCGCTCTAAACATCCACTTTAGAACTAGGAAAATCCAAGACTCTGTCCTGATTGGCTAAACCTCCAGTGCCAATAATCAATGAGAACAGCGGGATGCTACCTGTCCAACCTGCCTGATGGGCCGGCAAATATACTACCCTTTGGGAATGCCAGGCTCCAGTCATCTCTTCTAGTGAAACTCTCACGTTGCGCACCTCCTATACGACCCGATTTGCGTTTTCTATTCTACTCCTCGCATCGTAAGTGACGCCATATAACCCTCGTGCGTGGGCAATTAAAATCAAAAAACGAAAAACGGAGAACTCGAGGCAATTTTCAATATTTCAATTTCATTTTTGGGCGAAGTAAAACGTCAAACGAAAATTGAATATTGACGGTCAAATTTCAAGTTTTGATTTTGAGATTACAAAAACAAAAAAAAACGAAAATTGATAATTGACCGTCAAATGTCAATTTTTGATTTTGAGAAACCAAAAACGAAAAAATAAAATTGAACTGTGCAAGGTTACACGGACCCCAAAGCAGTACCGGTTTTACTGAGGATCGACATATCAGAATACATCCGGTTTGCATGATTAGTGTAGGCAACCTAATCGGGATACTTTTATTACACAGTACAGACGAGACAGCCTTGCGGAGGACATCGGCGCACAAAGAGTAGGAAGCAGGTTTTGATATCCAGAGCTTAAAATCTAGTTTACTGTCCCGAATACGCTATTACAAAGAGGATGGACAAGTATCAGGGTATGTTATCCGTTGGAATGATTATTAATGAGTTAGCTTTGCAAAAGTTATTCATCTTACAATGAACACATGTATTGGTATCAGTTGGGCTTTCTTGTACGGTATGTACTTTAGGTATACAGTGAAGGATATGTGACGTCAAAATACGAATTCTCCGTTGTGTGGGACGGTAATAAAGATTATTCTTTCACTTCAGACCCTGCCAAATCAGAATTTTTCGTTGATATTTCAATATGTAAACGGCAGGTTTTGGATTGAAAAAAAAAATCTGCACACGCACAAGAGAGTTTTTCTCGTATTAACGTCACATATCATTTGTATATAGCACTAATATCGTTAACCAACAGAAGACAAACCAATTATGTCAGCTTCTGTAAACGTACGAAAGTTAAGCATTAGAAACTTGATAAGGGTGTTTAACAGTATGTGAAACAATCTCAAAGGGGACGAAGTATATTAATATAGTTGTATGAACCATAACAGTTCTTGGTTCTTTGATACCGTCCATCCCTTTGATACCGCCCATCCCTTTGATACCGCCCATCCCTTTGATACCGTCCATCCCTTTGATACCGCCCATCCCTTTGATACCGCCCATCCCTTTGATATCGCCCATCCCATTGATACCGTCCATCCCCTATTCACCCTCCATTGTCACACACGCGCCACGGGCATGGATGGCGCATTGGTTTCTGGGTCAGTTATACAGTCGGTTTAGACTGCTGAGTTGTGTAAGCCTCATGTTCCGGTATATACCCTCTGTACAGAAGATTTATACGGCATGCACATGTATATTATACCGATTCTGATCACGTATTGTGAGATATAAACATAGAAGCGTCTAGTGTGAAATTCAATATTCATTCGCTCATTTTTTATTTCACATCCTTGATTCTGACCCTTCATCAATACTACACAAGGAGTATGTTGAACAAATAGAAGAAAGCAGAAACGGTTCTGCTCTAAACTGAGTTCATTATATGAAGAATTTTCTGGACGAAGTTGGCCGCAATCATATTTGGGAAAACCTGTCGTGCAGTACGCCTAAAGCTACTTTAAGATTTCTTAAAAAACAACATCTTCAAAATAATTTTGCAGAACTATGAAAAAAGCCATATCAGATACAAGCAAATTAAAACAAGACTGCCGGTTTAAAACCTGTTTTTCGCTTTACTATAGTATTCTGTCTATAATGAACAAAAAACACAGACGGGCACTGGTGCAGTTCAGGAATAGCTCTCACAAGCTTCAAATTGAGCGAGGTCGCTACAGTAGGCCTAGTGTCCCCCAGAGAAAATATTATGTTAACAGTGTGGGGTGATGGACAATGGAATCCTCTTCCTTATGGACTGCCAGCGCCTGAATGTGGAGCGACAATAACTAATTAACGAGGCAGAAATTAAAATGGCAATACCAAATTTTGATAAGAAGATTTCTTTCTTGTGCTCATGTCTAGTCAGGCACAGGAGGTGGTAAACGCAATTGTCAGTTTTGAACACACTGGATTTCAGAGATTGTAAGGGCTATCTCATGTATCTGATCTATTTGTATATTGTTTTAATTGTTTGATTGTTAATTTTTTTTCTTTTTATTTTTTTTTCTGTATTTACATGTGCTGTTACTATAACTGATTCCTTGTTTTTTTTTTATGTGATGAAACTTCATTAACTGTTTTGTATATGCCTTTAGCCAATGTGGCATAATTGTGCAATAAAACTTGATTCTGATCCTGATTTGTCACCCAGTAAAAACTTTCCGCGTCCATAAATCAAAGACCTAATTCATGTAACAACGTTAGCAGAGAAAAAACACCAATCATAGTATGCATACACATGGGCTAGTTTTCTACAACATTGCAGCGGTCATCAGATTTACATACAATGATGCCGGTGTGATGGATACGAATGTCCTGGTGATTAGTGTTCCTTTCCATATCCTTTTGTATTGCAACCTTGGACGGACACAGTCTTGACTGGACACAGTCTTGTCCTCAAGCCCCCCAGCTTAGGGCAGCATGGTTTGTAAATTAAAGTGCCTAACAAATTAGGCTCTCTGACGATCCATTGTGATCACCAGTGTCTGTAGAGTCTAATTTTCAAAATTCATTTTTGTCGGGTTTACCAAGGGTAAACCCTACATTAGTATCACTCTTCAGTTTTTCTTTTTTCTTCTGCACATGTGTAGTTTTGATCTCCTGCCCGGAGACTGTTCTCATTTGATGCCCCTTACAGCATTCATGCCCCTAACAGCATTCATATACACATTTGCAATGCACGGTAGCTTGTGCATTGAATGTGATAATTGGGACATTATCGCAGTAAATTTTATCTTTCCAATTTCTATTGAATTTGCCTTTCCAATTTATTTTATCCGGTATCGTATTTGTTACGGCGAGAAGGGTAGTCATTCGGCACGGAATCCATGGAAGTTTTGTTGTAAGATCACAGAGCCAAGGTGGTGTTCACTTTAGATGGGGAATTGTCCTCAACACTTTTTTGATACACACAGCTGGTGGGGCTAATTTTTGTCTGAAAAGCGCCAAATTGACTATTTCTTTTAGTCTACATACTTGGTGATAATAATCTAATAGTGTAAATAATCGATCAGATAAAGAATAAATCGAGGCCCACAGATAAACACGACGAGACTTACAGTGGTTCAGACCTGCCGCATTGGCTTATTTAGCATTTTTCGGTGCATTTGCAGTCGACATTTTCTCTTGTTGCAAATTTATGACACCTTCAACCAAAATCATTTTAGACTGACTATTTCAGAATTATATGTTGTTTAAAATAGCTAAAATTGGTTTTGGTTAAAGGTGTCCTATTTTTGTAACAAAAGAAAATCTGCACCGAATAAGCTTTAATAGTGCATAAAAATAAGAAAATAAGCCAATGTACCAACTTTGGTGCGCCATAAATCCGTTTTCGTGCATCTGCAGCCCTTCATTATTTTGTGTCTTATAATTTCGCATGTAGGCTGAACAAAATGATCCATTTCATATCCTTTTGATAAAAGTGAAAGTTTGGCCCTACAAACCGAACAGCTTGAGGACGATTTTCTCCCCTAAATGATCACAAATATGAGATTAATAAACCCTTCTGATGCAAGTAAACCCGACATCAGTACTTTAAGTACTTTGATTTCTTGTAGTTTTGGTTAGGTTTTTGTTGGGGTTAGGGTTTTGCTAGGGTATGTTTGTTTGGGTCATCGTCGCCGTGTGACCGATAAGGTTAGGTGCGACGTTAAACTCCAACCAACAACTAACCAACCAACCACTTGTCCTCAATATGGAAAAAAGTGTTCTAGCTGGGTTGGGAGATAGAATCCGGACACACTTAGCCACCGGACATTCTTAGCCTACACACCTTCAAGACTTCATGATGTTCCAAGAATACGTATCACTGATCAGTATTCTTAATCCGTATGATTTTGTTATAAATTCGTTATCTAGGAAATGTGGTACTTCAGTCACGCTTGGGTTGTGACTGTACATTTGTACATAATGATGATCTTGAGAGCTTTCTAGACCTTTCTTTATAAATGTATCTATTGTTTAAAAAAGGAGCTTTATTTTCAACTTATCCCAGTCAAGTTGTTCATTTTCATGAGCAAACAATGGAGATGTTCAATCTGATTAATAAGAGATCCACAATGATTTAGTCACTAAATAATCACTGACCCATTGTGGGTCTGTATCATATTGTGGCATTGTGGTATGGACAGTCCATACACGCCTCATGGAACCGATCAATCTTACCGCAATATTCGTTGTTTTATTGGACAGAAGAGGCGAGCGCTCCACCTCCTGTGTACGGTGGCCAGCCAATGTACCCAGTGGGACAACCAGTGATGAATCAGGTAAATGATACATCATTTTAGCTATAGTTACACTGCAAAACATAATTCACTAAAAGATGTTTTAATAAAAACGTATCACAAACACACTTATATCACATGAATATATTTTCTATAGCGTAATGTTTCATGATAAACGTGTAATACCTATAATAAACATCGGCATTGACGTCAAAACATGTTCCGTTTCATGGTAAAACAATGCCGTTTTTAAATGAAAACACCTTAAACGTTTTATTTAAAACACCCAAACATAAACATAAACATTTATACATGTTTTTATAAGCATGAATTTCCGCATGATAGGAAGGAGTAACAAAGCAAGGGATTGAAATAACAGCAAAAATCAAAATGACTACCAAAAGCACAAGCTTACTGCAATTCTGCCAAGAAGAAATTGTCACCTTTGTGATAAACTGGTCCAATGGCCATCACATTTCGTCATTTAGTTCACAGTCACTTCAATGTGCTGATAAATTGACAATCTCATTTATTGAAACAAGTGCTAACAACTTTAAACTTATGAATATAATAGATTTTTTTTACTATTTTTTCGATAAAATTTGGTCACCAATATTTCAATGCGGACGAACCGGTATAGTCACTATACATTCTGGACATAATGGAAACCGTTATACAGCCATTAACAATGAATTAATTCTTGTAACCCGAACAATGCAAATATTTCAATATTGGTTTCTGATGTCTAAGTTTTCAACATATTAAAGTGAAATTTCTCGTCATAATATTCAAAATTGTAAATAAATAAAACATATGCTATTGTAATTGGCCTTCTATATATGAATTTGAAATCACTGTACATCAGTGCAGCTTTTAGTAAGTTTGTCACCACTCTCACAGATTATAGGCTTCACTGATACGGGTAATGATGCAAGATATCAACTCACCATGGAATTTAACCCCCGAAAACCGGATGTACTGCAAACTTAAATAAAACAGATTTCACTCGTCTCAAGCTGTAACCGTCACTGTACCCATTTTTCACTAGATTCGATCAAGGAACTTTTGCATGCTGGCGATACTCTTTTCGAGTCAAAACATTACACCTCTGGATTTTACAGCTTTTATCAAAATGTGTGTGGAATTACATAATTCCACACACATTTTGATAAAAGCTGTAAAATGTTTTGACTCGAAAAGAGTATCGCCAACATGGCAGACTATCGGCCACTGTTTGATAACTTTTGTTTGCCAAGTGAGCGATTGATTCTCATCTCCGTGGGTCAGATTTTGGTACAGGTCCAGACGTCACCAGCAACACTTGGCCCGTAGCTGAAAAATGAATCGAAATATTAGTGAGTAATGGCAATATAAGATTACCAGGTAATGGTTGGAATACAAAACTTATTACAACTCTCGGATGTGCAGAAAGTGGTCGGAAAGTTAGATCATAAGATCCATATATTCAAGTGATGTGAAAGGCTAAGGGGAATCTTTGCTAACTACTTCATATATGAAATGCAATATACGCATGTTTCATTAAAAACATGTAAAACGTTTCATAATAAACACCAACATTGATGTGAAAACATGTCATCCGTTTTACAGTAAACTCAATTTAAAAAGTACCCAAAACCTGATTTATCTGTTAAATTAAAATAGGATAAATACAGTATTTTCGATGTACTTTCCTACACTGCCTTTTGACTACATGGTAGACGAAATATTCAGTTGGAAATGGAAGAGCGTGGGAGAGAGGAGAGGGGTGACTGGGTGGGTGGGGGTTGTTTGTCTGAAACAAGTTATGCGCCAACGAATCATCACGATGCGAAAACTACGTAAGAGTTAGCTTCATGTTGTTTTTGTTGCAGACTGAATGCAAAAGAAACCTGAAACACAAAATTACCTCCTAAAAGCCCCAAATAGTACTGTAAATAGGCACGATTATTTAAATTGTTCTGTCCCAGGTTGCCAAACAAAATATATTTGAAATTAATATTTTATATATGAAATTTCCTGACTTAATTAATGTCTCCATCACCGTTAATGTGTTATGGGTTAAACTCTATGTGTTCTAGATGCCCTAGATCTGGAGATTTTGTCTCATTGTGTGCTTTCGTGGCATTTTTCATCATTACGTGGCACTACATACATGTACATGTACATAGGTAAACTTACTGTATGTAACAACATTTGCTGGCTTTTCATGAATTTTATTATAGAGGTCGTATAGAAACAGAGAATTGTAAAACAGATAACTCTTGCATATCGCTTCAATTTATTACCTGTATATGGTAGGATTCTGCTGGTGGACTGTTAGTTCCCGAGGCCAGCCCTCTGTACGTGTCATTCGACAATGTATGTAGATTTTGTTTTGGTTAGAATATTGAGCCGTACGACGTTGGGCATTACAGGCTAGTTATTTAGGGTATTCTTGCATTTACCAGGATTACCCCATGTTGAGGCGTTTACGCCATCAGACGTCCTCGATGCTCATCCATTAACATCAGATAAGTTGTTTGAGCTAGTACAAGGGAAGGTTAAATTCACTGGTAAAAATGATGGTCAAAAATGATGGTGTGGAGTCACGTGGATCTGACGTCACGATGACGTCACGGATGACGTAACATCCGGTGACGTTACTTCCGGTTCAGCGGTCACTTCGGTTCAGAGGTCACTTTCGGGTCAAAGGTCACGTCCGGGTCAAAGGTCACTTCTGGTCACGTGACGGCACAGGAGGAGTTATATGTCCCTAAAGGAGGCCGTACGCTGCAGTGATTTCAATGTTAAACCTAATGGGGAACCCACTCATGGACATTTGCGGTATAAGGTGTGGCCCCGTGTTTTCTTTGTCTCGCGATGTAGAACACGACGAAAGGGGTCTCGAGGTCAGGTTTTGGAAGGGACGTTTTCGGGTCGCGGTGGACCCATATTGTTGCGATTGCGCCATGTGACGTATCAGTTTGAATTACTTGTGAAGGAGCATCCGATTGGATGGGTGTGGAATGGAACTTACGTCATTCTGCGCATGCGCAGACGGAATTGTGAGAAAGGGGCACTGGAATGAACGTTTGGGGGCCCGTGTGGGTCAATATTGGCTCGATTGAGCTGCGGGAGATATCAAAGTGAAGCTCTCGTGAAGTAGCATCCGACTGGACTAGTATGTAGTGAAAGTATGGGTATGTCGCGCATGCGCAGCAGAAAAAAACGCATTGGAATGGACGCTTTCGAGACGCGGTTGGCCAATAGTGGGTCGACTGGGCTGTGGGAGATATCAAAGTGAGACTCTCGTGGAGGAGCGTCCAACTGGGTGGATGGGGAGTAGAAGTAAGGCTATGGCGCGCATGCTCAGGCAGGGAATTGTGGGGAAATGGCATTGGAATGAACGTTTTGGGGTCGAGATGGACCACTATTGGTCGGATTGGGTCATGCGGGGTGTAGCACTATATATGACTAATTATGTCCATCATAACCAGCGTTGGTCAGGATGGCCGAGTGGTCTAAGTCGCCAGTCTCAAGATCCATGAAATTGCCTTACCCGGGTATGGGTATATGGGTCTGTACATGCGGGCGTGGGTTTGAATCCCACTTTTGACACGCATCATTTTACTGGTTACAATAACCGGCCGTGTGAGGTGGGCAACGCTCGTGGGGGAAGTCCGACTATGGTGGCTGTTATTGGAAGTTACATCATTCTACGCATGCGCAGTCGGGTAGTAGTAGTAGAAAAGGGACAGTTTCGGAGGTACGCTGGTCTGAATGGGTCGTGTAAGGTGGGCAGCACTCGTGGGGGAGAGTCAGACTGGCTACGTGGTAGTTTGTAGGTGTGTGCGTGGGTGTGTGTGTGCGTGGGTGCGTGTGTGTGTGCGTGTGTATGTGTGTGTGAGCGGGTGTGTATGTATGTGTGTGTCCGGGGAGAGAAAGCAGAAACCCATTAGGTTTGCCCTATCATCTTGTGGCGTGTTCTTCAGTAACGCTTTAACGCCTATCTTAACGCCTTAACGCCTATCTGGACGCCTTAACGCCCATCTGAACGCCATAACACCCTATCTTAACGCCTTATGCTAACGCCTTAACGTCTTATTTTAACGCCTTAGCGCCCTAGCATAGCAGTGTTTTATCTTTGGTGAGAGATTGTACCACGCTATTGTATAATACTAAAGTGTGGGTGTATGTATCATTCACACCACGGAATAAACTACATACAGTAGATCGAATACGATCGAGGAGGCATCCCTTTTGCATCTTCAGTAAAGAAAACAATCATTATTTGTGAAGAGAGTAAAAACATAAAACTTAGGAAAAAACAACATTAACATGACACAAGGCTATTCTATGGATAACAACTTCTTTATTGCTGTGGAGCTGACGTTTCGTTGGATATACTTCCAACTTTTTCAAAGCTGAAACAATAACATGGCCCCAAAAGATACCTTGAAGGGAGGTACCCTGTACCAAATTTGAAAGAACCCATTCAGGTCCAACAGTTACTGTCCGGAAATGCAATTT
>JAVTVY010004572.1:0-40687 GCA_036873755.1 Hanleya hanleyi
AAGATGGACACTGTCCGCGAAAGTTTATCCAAACATTAAAGGTTATTATGGTTAGGAAATGAAACAATATTGGATATCAATTTCATGAGATAATGAAAGTACTGATGCCGGGTTTCCGTTGATCCATCAACTTAAAAAGTATGAATATCTAGATCTAACATCTTCTGTATTGGTATAAAACTTGTAATTGATTGTAAAACTTGTTATGCAAAAATGCATAGATCACTGGCAGCAGGAGTCTGTAATTACATTCAATAGAAATCAGTGTAATAAAATATCTTGTAGGGACTGCAAGTCGGATAAGAGTCTGGCCAACTTTGCTTGTTGAATCTGGCAATTTATGAAATGTTTGCCAATACAGCTCACCAGTCCCCAGTGTACGAGTTGTCACAGCGAAACAGCTCACCAATTACCAATATACGAGTTGTCAGAGCATTTCCATCATAGCTCTCTAGGTTTGTATCTAAGGCCTAATCACAATCGGCAGGGGTTTTCTGGACACGCTCTCTATAAAAAAATGTGGCCACATTTTATAAATGTGGCCACATTTCCCTATAGAGAATATGGCCACATTTCAGTAGAACCATTTTTCATGATAAATAATACAACACTATCTTGTAAAATATAAGAGAAAGAGGCCACAAGTGTGGCCACATTTTACGATGTCTTTAAAAATGAGAAAAAAATTCATGCATTGAAAATTTCCAGTTCATGTCTCGAAACTACGTGAATGAAATCATCAATGGTCCACGCATGATTTCTACACGTTGCTGGATATAATCTACGGCATCTGATGGATGGAAACGATTCACGAATAAATAAAAATTTTATTTCATAAAGAAAAATGCATTTACCGTTCTGTTTTATCCGTGAGTTGTTGTTGATCAAGACATAAAAAATGCCCGGATATAAACCTCTTATTTATCAAAACTGTAACAAGCGCTTTGATTGGCTGAAATTATGAAAATGTAGGCGTGGTTTCTAGCTTTCAGTCAATCGGAGCACAGTTGATATCTGCTGGAACTGTAAATATTTGCATGCCTGCTGCGAAATGCTTGTCGTTACCGTTGCATTTCCACGACTTTTCTCCGACTTTTCATTCATTTATGATACTCTTTAATAGTAAATAGTTCCCATCCACGATTGTCAATAATAATTGGTCACAACCAAATAAGTGTAAAGACATCGGGAAACGGTTTTTGTCGGTATAGCCTATAGACCGCATGTGGACCGGTAAGAAAATTACGGTAGCTACGGGCCGTATCACCTTTCTGATTTTCAAATGACTTGTGTTTGGGATTCGCTTTGGCGCACTTGTAAATCACTAGATCTACTATTCTCAGTTCTTTATTAATGGAAATTGATTCTTCAGAAATGTGGCCACATTCTCTATAGAGAAATGTGGCCAAAATGTCAAATTTGTACATTTCTCCGTGTGTCCAGAAAAACCCCGCCGATTGGGATTAGGCCGTATCTAATACCGCTTATGCCGGTCATATAATCCAATTTGCCACATGAACAGGTACAATAAAAGCGTACCTGAGATACAACACGTATCACGCATCGTTAGATTCTTGGTATGTGCTTTAGAAAAGGCTAACCGGAAGACTATTCTGTGAGGTCATGTGACTCTGTCAGTATGTCGGCACCTCTTCTCACTTCCCTTATATGTGTTGTAATAGTCTGTCCATGCTGATCAAGAGAAACTCTTTGATGAGTATGTATTCACATATTCAAGGCCAAATTCCAATCAACGCAACCTTTGCATGGTAAAAACAAAGCAGGTGTGTTTTAAATGTGTTGGTGAAATAAATATTGAGCTTGTGTGTCTGAAGAGGTAGATGTTATGACACTGTGGCATGTGAAGATGATTTGCCATGCTGGTGTAGGATAGCTATTATTATTTGATGTCAGATAGATTAATCATGGCAACTTAACTTGATTGGTCAGTATGATTGATGCATCTGTTTACGGGCTGTCGCTCACTGAAAGCACGAGTATAGGCTAAATATAACGAAGAGAGTGATATATGTTCTGTACATTCTGTCAAAAGGCAAGCAGAAGATGGATGTGCAATTTTTCTCTAATTGCCTATTCTCTGGAAATTTGGTTTATGGATTTCATTGGTTATTATCAAGATAGTTTAATAAAGTATCAGTTTGGGTGGATATGCATCATGATATTCCGTCAAACTGGAATATCACTGGACAGGTTAGCCCCATCGTACAATTTGGCAGATTCAAGTCAAGAACATATTCTGAACCGAATCTTTTCCAGATATAGATATTACAACTGAACGGTGATTTCATTTCCCTGAAACAATCAAATCTTCAATATCGCAATTTCCAGGGGCAGTCAAACTCAATCGTTTAACTGTTATGTTTCCATAATCCCCCTCGATACCAGAGGCCAGAATTGCTGAGATTTGTCGATGTAGCCAGTCAGTTGACGGAATTGTTGGCCCAGCTGGAATACTATTTTCTTTGTAACCGTGGACGCGGAGAAGAGCAGACAGTTTTACAATGGTAAGGTAATAGTCGCAGATCTCTGCCACTTCTATTTTTCGGCTCAATGTTTAAGCGACGAGTGGTTTATTAAATACCGCGATTCTGACATTTGTACGGTATACATGGATTCAGGCACGTCGGTAAACTAATATTGCACTAGATCAGGGTTAAACATAGGCTGGCCCTGCTGATTATCGATATTGTCCGATATGAATGGATAACGTAGCCTTGGAATAAAGATATCGCACCCAGAATCAAGCCGAAACATCTTTTGGGTGCATCATCTTTTCGTAGAGTCTCTGAGATGACTCCTTTAGCCAGGCTGTGTTCATATAGGTTTTTGTTTGATGCTGGTTCAAGCTGCTCATCTGTTCTCCTATCTCCAGCCATCTTGTTCGGGGTAATATGTTCTCCTTGTCTGGGTACAACAATGTACGAGTTGTCACAGCGAAACAGCTCACCAATTACCAGTATACGAGTTGTCAGAGCATTTCCATCATAGGTCTCTAGATTTGTATCTAATACCGCTCATGCCGGTGCTAGGGGCCGTGTGGTCATATCATCCAAGTTGCCACATGAACAGGTACAATAAAAGCGTACCTGAGATATAACACATATCACGAATCGTTAGATTCTTGGTATGTAAAAGCCGAACAGTTAACCAGAAGACTATTCTCGTGAAGTCAGCGTGACGCAGGCCAGTATGTCTCCGCACCTCTTCCCACTTCTCTTATATGTGTTGTAATTTTTTCCGTATATAAGAGATTCTGCTGGTGGACGTTTCGTCCCCGAGGCCCGCCCCCTGTACTGCCACAGACCCTTTTGGCTCCTTGATATATGCCGGCACTTGTGGGAAGTTGATGCGGGCCGACATCGGGCATTACAGGACTAGTCTTTTGTGTTAAATGCCGTCATTTACATCTGACGACGATACAGCTCACCAATTCCAATGCGCGAGTTGTCAGCTTAGCCGAAACAGTCACCAATTACCAGTATACGAGAGTTGTCACAGCATTTCCATCATAGCTCTCTAGATTTGTATCTAATACCGCTCGCAGCCTTTGGTGCTAGCCGTGTGGTCATATCATCCAAGTTGCCACATGAACAGGTACAATAAAAGCGTACCTGAGATACAACATATATCACGAATCGTTAGATTCTTGGTATGTGCTTAGAATAGGTTAAACGGAAGACTATACTGTGAAGTCATGTGACCAGTCAGTATGTCGGCACCTCTTCCCACTTCCCTTATATGTGTTGTAATTTTTCCTGTATATGGCGAGATTCTGCTGGTGGACGTTTCGTCCCCGAGGCCCGCCCCCTGTACAGACCTTTTGGTCTTTGATATATGTTGGCACTTGTGGGAAGTTGATGCTGGGTCGACATCGGGCCTTACAGACTAGTCTTTTGTGTTAAATGCCGTCATTTACATCTGACGACGATACAGCTCACCAATCTCCAATGTACGAGTTGTCACAGCGAAACAGCTCACCAATTACCAGTATACGAGTTGTCAGAGCATTTCCATCATAGCTCTCTAGATTTGTATCTAATACCGCTTATGCCGGTGCTAGGGGCCGTGTGGTCATATCATCCAAGTTGCCACATGAACAGGTACAATAAAAGCGTACCTGAGATACAACACATATCACGAATCGTTAGATTCTTGGTATGTGCTTTAGAATAGGTTAACCAGAAGACTATTCTGTGAAGTCATGTGACGCAGTCAGTATGTCGGCACCTCTTCCCACTTCCCTTATATGTGTTGTAATTTTTTCCTGTATATGGCGAGATTCTGCTGGTGGACGTTTCGTCCCCGAGGCCTCGCCCCCTGTACAGACCTTTTGGTCTGTGATATATGTTGGCAATTGTGGGAAGTTGATGCTGGGTCGACATCGGGCGTTGCAGACTAGTCTTTTGTGTTAAATGCCGTCATTTACATCTGACGACGATACAGCTCACCAATCTCCAATGTACGAGTTGTCACAGCGAAACAGCTCACCAATTACCAGTATACGAGTTGTCAGAGCATTTCCATCATAGCTCTTCAGATTTGTATCTAATACCGCTTATGCCGGTGCTAGGGGCCGTGTGGTCATATCATCCAAGTTGCCACATGAACAGGTACAATAAAAGCGTACCTGAGATACAACACATATCACGAATCGTTAGATTCTGGTATGTGCTTTAGAATAGGTTAACCAGAAGACTATTCTGTGAAGTCATGTGATGCAGTCAGTATGTCGGCACCTCTTCCCACTTCCCTTATATGTGTTGTAATTTTTTCCTGTATATGGCGAGATTCTGCTGGTGGACGTTTCGTCCCCGAGGCCCGTCCCCTGTACAGACCTTTTGGTATTTGATATATGTTGGCAATTGTGGAAAGTTGATGCTGGGTCGACATCGGGCCTTACAGACTAGTCTTTTATGTTAAATGCCGTCATTTACATCTGACGACGATACAGCTCACCAATCTCCAATGTACGAGTTGTCACAGCGAAACAGCTCACCAATTACCAGTATACGAGTTGTCAGAGCATTTCCATCATAGCTCTCTAGATTTGTATCTAATACCGCTTATGCCAGTGCTAGGGGCCGTGTGGTCATATCATCCAAGTTGCCACATGAACAGGTACAATAAAAGCGTACCTGAGATACAACACATATCACGAATCGTTAGATTCTTGGTATGTGCTTTAGAATAGGTTAACCAGAAGACTATTCTGTGAAGTCATGTGACGCAGTCTGTATGTCGGCCCCTCTTCCCACTTCCCTTATATGTGTTGTAATTACACCATGGCTGATCATCTTAGACAATCCTCGATAGAAAGAGTAATGGCTGCATTGAAAATGGCGATCATGATGAGGTTATTAGTCACTCGAATTTTTCAGGTTGTTATCAAATTCATGGCATTATTTTTGGCTCAAAGTGCAAGTTTGTTCAACCGAGGTTTACATAATAATTGATCACGCCCATTTTGAATCGCCAGCTTAAAATATGATGGTTAAATTCATACGGGCATCGATCATGTGGATCCCCTACCCTGCAAACTGGATAATAAGCTTCGCGCCCTCGCTGCTAGACTTCAGCTAGGCACGCAGCATATAGATACGGTGTGCAATGCAGGGTAGCGGTCCTCTGAAGATCACGCCTGTTTATGTTGCTTGTAAATCAAGGCACTACTCCTAGCCCAATATGCAATCAAGCTTAATACCGTATGCTCATTTTGAATCTATTTGCTTAACCCTCAGTTTAAAATATAATGACCAATTTCTGAGTGGCAGCCATGTGGAGTCATCGGAAAACTGCGCTTTCTCATGTTGCTCGTATAATTCAAGAAATTGATTGATCAAATCGAACATATCAACAACACAGTTTATCATATTATGTCAATTTTGACTATGTTTGTATAATCTTTAGCAGAAATTAAAATGGTAAAATTGGAAATGGCAGCCATTTGGGGTCATCTGAAACTCTCATACATGTATATTCATGTAATCATATACTATAAGGCATTATTTTTAGCTCAAAGTACAAATACCTCAAAATCATGCTATTTCAATGCAATTTTATCAGAGCAAAATACATGTCAAAATCAAGCTTCACCACTTCATATCGTGTCAGTACATTCTCCATTCAAGCCTTTTGGAATAACTGATCCTGTGCACGATGGATAGATGAATATGGTGTCATGCGTGATGTGTCATTTGGATCTAGTCTATCCTTTACAAGTGTTCTAAAGGACGCATATGTTGAAATCCAATTTCCTCACACCAATATATGATTTCCTCAATTTAAAATAAGCTTCCTGTAATTTGAGAGAATTCTTTTTTAAGATATTTATGATGATTTACTCCTACACAGGCAAAATTGCAAACATGAGATTTATGCGTGACACGCCAAGGTGCATGTTTGCCTGTGTAGAATTCTGCAACATTCAAAGCTAAGTTACTCCAAGAGTTCAAATTGTGAATTTTCATACACAATTTTGAGCTCTGCAATTTGAAGGAATATGGTGGACGCCATATTGGATTTTGGGCCCAAGAACTTATCAATTTTCGATCACACGAATACACTTACCCGAAATGAAAAAAAAAACACAAAAAAACTACGGTGTATTTTAAGTTGAAGCGGGCTATGGGGATTTAAATTTAACTCGGGATCGTATGCGGTGTTATTGCAATGCGTATCCGAGCCACACTCACCACAATATTTGGCAAACAATCGGATTATGATGGAACATCAGTCAGGGTATACAGTTCCTCCCCATTCTGAGCGAGATCACCTGATCCAAATGTGTCTCTCATTAGGAACTTTCAAACGTCTTTTCTTTGTTTTGGTCTAGTATGACTCACATGTAGGCGGAAAGTCACCCATTACTAAATACGTTTTTGTTGTACTGAGACGACTGACTGACAACGAAACAGATATAATAAACTGTGTCCGTTTATAGTCGGTATTACCTGACAAGACTGGAGTAGGACAAAAGCAGAACACAATTTTAGTTGTATGTCAAGGTATTTCTTTTTAAAGAACGATACAATTAAATCCACTGAAAATGCAACGATCATTCGATTGCTATAATGTCCTCAGCGTGTCCATGTCGTATGGTGTTAAATTTGGAATCAAAGGCAATGGCAAAAAGCAACAGTGACTTACCTGGGACTGAAGAGATAAGTACAACACACAAAGCAAAAATATTACACCATGCACTAGCTGAAGCCATGTCCGAACGCTAGCGAGTTGTGCAACCGTATGTTCCAAATACATGTATACTCGTATCTTTTGATAAGACCACTTTGAGAATTATCTTTCGTTATTAAGCACAGGTTGTGTATACATGCACTTCAATCCCTTATAGATGCAACTTGGCTGCGTTCACTTTTGCTTGTTCGCAGCTGCGAACTACTACAAGAACTGAACTTTGCCCTACAGTTTAAGGTATTTGAACTAGCGAAAGTGGACGCTGTCAAGTTTCAGCTCGTATGATACCGATACTTTATTTTTGTTTAAGATCGCGATTGAGCAGTTCAGATGTCACAGTGGCTTCATCAACGTAAACGAAGGGCATATTGACACGCTGAACAGCATAGCAACATGTAGTCCGAAAATATTATAGATTTCATCAGATTATTTTCTGGATGTTAAACTGAAGCTGAATACCGATAGCATGGTATTGTAGTCTTTTCTTATTAAAGAAGCTTTCACTGAAAACTTCGGATAAGTCTTCCATTAATTCAATCATTGGAGATACGAATCTCAAAGACCACACTTCCCATCACATCAGGTCAGCGTGAATGGTGTTCCGCGTCATTACCATCGGCGAGACACCAGACCCAATAACTACAAATGAACTATACTATAGTATTGTCCCACCATAAGTCTCGGTTTCCAAAGCTATTTATTCACTCCCTTAAAAGTTCCTGAAAGGACATCATTCTGTTAATGCTGCTCAGCAATTTAATACAGGCTAAATTCTATTACACTAGAGCATGTCTTTTTGGAATCTAGAGTTTTGTAATGGAGCAACAACATTTCTAATGGAGATATGCCCGACTGAAATGCAACTAAATTATTGTGAAACTGTTCTTTAATTAATAGAACTTAGCATTGATCAAACAGACCCCACCTTCAGTGAAGAATACACGTATGATGTACGGCAATACAAAGAACACCACTATGGTGATCTGACCAGATAAACTGACACAGTCGAGTTTTCCTCTATAAGCAAGCCAAATGTTAGATTTAGCGGGCAATCATTTTCTAAGGGTAAATTCTTCTATAAATATTCCAGGTCATTTGAATTGTTTCAGTTCAAGCCGTGCATTATCGGAATATACATGCTTTCCACTTCCGAACTGGTATAGACCTAATCCATGTGAACCTTTGACCTCTTTTGCAATTACGTAATAAATTCTACGTGGTAGGTGTCAAATGTCCTGAATTCTAACATCGCTTACACAACATTATATTACTTTGTCAGTGGACAGAATAAGTGCCGCGTGAAAAGCGGGGAGTACTATATGTTAACCGACGCACCAAATTAAAGGCTTACAAGACAGGAGCAACTGGGAGTCTAGGGATCTCGTGATGGCGATTTAGTTGATGCCGTGTTACATGAGGTGGCAGGGTAATTCCATTGAATTGTGATCCCCCTGCCATTTAATTTTGAATGATGTGCATTGCATCATGGGATAGAATATCTGTATATTTGCAGGGCTTTAGCTTACGTCCAAATTAGGAAGCGCCTAAATTAGAAAGCAAAAAAGTCTAACAAAAATTCTAAATTCTATATATTTTTTAAATATTTTCTTGCATTGATAATCAATGTTCACTTATGTTCATGGAGATTCCAGATCAATTAAGTCTCATATTTGAGACAAACCCTACATATTTTGCCAGATTTCAGAGATTATGTTCTCCAAAAAAATTTTCCTGCCTAAATTTTAGTTGCCGCGCTGAATAGAGGGTATGTCCAAATTAGCGTGATCTAAAGCCCTGATGAGATATAGATCTGTATATAAGAATGTAACTATTTTAACTTCAGCTTCAACAATAACTACGACACTAGTTTCCATTTCCGCCTCCTCCTCCTCTTCCTCCTCCTCCTCTTCCTTCTCCTCCTCTTCCTTCTCCTCCTCCTCCTCATCATCATCATCATCATCATCAGGGAATGACGGTAATGCATCCTGATCTACACTAAGGTTGGACCGTTGGATCACGGATGCTATTTTGGCGGCGGAAGCAGCAGGAAAAAGGCCTCGGAATATTGTGACTTCACTGCCTCCGTGCTGTTGCTTGCATGAAGGAAGACATTTTGGCAGTTATTCTTGGTGTCGTCAGTCCCAATCGATGATAATCCCAGACCCTCATGAGCTTCTTCTAGGACTGGTATTCTCGGACTAACAAGCGTCGCTCGTCTTGGGTCAGCTCCCTTCTTAGAAACTTTATTCATGGACTTTGTCCAAGGAGCGTGCGTGCACTCGGCCACATATTTTACGTGTGCATTTATGTCCCTAATATCCAGTTAGCACAATGGACACATATGAAGTGGATAATTGAGTCGCCCAGGGCACGGAGTTCTGCGACGATATCCTGACGATGATTATGCCACAACGTGAACACTTTCGATATTTATAAGCTTCTCCATCTAATGTTCTGTGTATATGTTGCGTTCAATTTAAAATTAAGTTTTACTGACCACTCCTCGTATATGGTAACCTAACCATTGAGTCGGGTTACTGTCAAAGGTTGGAACGTGATATCGTGATATAGTTTCATTTTGCCAAAATGGACCATCTTTGGTCTCGAAATTGGACCTTTTTGTATGCGATACATCGTGTCATCTTAATTTCTCATGACTTGAAATCGTCCATCCCATTTACAAGATAGTTTCCGCTAAAATATTCTCTTTCGCGTTCTGTTATTCAGCCATACAGCGTCACCAACGTTGAAAGAACTGCCCTTGTGACATCGTTCATAATTGCGTTTTTTTCGAACAATATTCTTTGCCTACGATGCTCTAGTCCTCGAATAGGCTGCTCCCAATCGTTCGCATAATTCAGTGACATACTCTCCATTCTCCGCGGTTGACATTGCAGGAGGTGATATCAAGAGAGAGTTAAACTTCTCTAGCCAGCTTCATCATGTTGGAAGTTTCCTGTGTGATATCATAAAAGGATGAACGATATGCCATGAGAGGGAAAAAGAGTTGCTCGTCCCAGTTTTTCTGATTCTTGTCAACCATCATTGCAAATCGTTCTTCTATGATTCGGTTGAACCTCTCCACCATCCTACTAGACTGTGACTGGTGTGGCGTCGTGCGAGTCTTCTCGATCTCTAACAGCTAACAGACTTACTGGAAAAGGTGATATTCGAAGTTTAACCCCTTATCCGAATGAAGCTGTCTTGGAACTCCGAACCTGCAAATGAAATTCTTGATGACTCTGACTACCACCGTGTCAGCTGCGTAGCCTTCCACCCATCAGGTGAGATAACCCTTTATGATTAAAATGTACTGGTATCCATTTCTACTTTTTGAGTAATATTCTCCCCAGATGGGTTTCAGTAGTGCTCTCGGGGTCGTTGAGAGGTGATTTCCGTGAAGCACACAAATCACATTGCTTAAATCAGAGGTTGACGGCTCTCCTCATTTCCATCCGATAGTAACGCTTTTTGGTCATATGGAAATTCTTCTTGGTTTCAAGATGAACTGCTCTCTTCGAAGAGTGAAGAAGACGAAAGCCGGCAGCCCACCGGAATTACTAATTGCAAAGAGTTCTCCGGGCCTTACACAGCCTCCCACTTGCGATACAGGACCCCATCTTGGAACGACAGTCTGTCCCTTTCAGCCCAATAATGCTTGGGAACTTTTCCCAGAGAAGACATCCCGGTCCATTTAGGACGATGTGGACTACTTTTCTTTGCAGCAATCACCACATTAGGTCCGTATCATTTTGTTAAGCTTCAGCTAACCTTTCGCTTGACCAAGCTGATCGTTCCTCGAGAGAATCAGAGGTTCGGTTGAGTTTTCGGTACAGTTTTCTGCTGTGTTTTGTAACCACAGTGACATTCCATTCACTCGGATGATTAGAAGACTTCTTCATTGAGTTCCGTCGTTCCATATGTCGATGGGGATAGCCCCAGCAGTTGGGAACCTTGGTAACCTCTGTCTCAATTAGTCCTGAATGATCAGTTTGGACTAAGACATCCACAAGTGTCTTAACTTCAGATGGTAGAATGCAATTGGTTGAACTGGTTGTTGTATAACCCATTTTGTCACACCAACTAAAAGAGATTCGAGACAAGGCATCAGCATTTCTATTCTTTTATTCCCAGTCTGTATAAGATGTCAAAGTCGTAGGTGCTCAGGAGTCCAACCACCTTGCCATCTGTCCCTAATAGTGCTGTAGTCGGTTCTGATTGTTAAATGTCTGCCATAGAGATAATGTCTAAATTTATTTGCAATAACTCTATATCGCAGCTATAAGTGATGACATGTACCCACAAGGGATTTCTCCCATCAGGACCTTATTGACCGTCTAAGTTCATTAATAGTATCTGTGTTCAAGAAAACTGATCGTAGATATATTAATGTCGGAAGCCATAAAGCATTCTTTAGCTCTACTACATACAAGAGATATCATTCTCTAGATGACGACTTTACAACGATTATTATGGATTAAGAACACTGATCAGCGATACGGATTTTATATTTTTGGAAATTCATGGTGCCTTGTCGGCATCATTGAAAACCGCTTCTCTTTTGCAGGAAACTAGCCTATGTTGATGTATACTATGATTGTCTTTTTGAACTTGGTGCTAATACTGTTATATGGAATATGAAATAGGTCTTTGGATAATGGACGCGGATATTCTTTAATGGACGACGACTGAATTATGAATGACAGACTAGACGCTTGTAATTTCTTCTGGCCACAAACTCCAATTCTGAAATTACTGGCATCTGTGTCTGAAAAGGAGTTCACATGAGAGCTTGTGTATGCCAATATGGGACTGCGGTTCAACCGTAGTTGTAGCCCCGGGTACGATGTTTTACATTCTTCAGTTCAATGAAATTTCTTGTAAACTTTGGGTAAACCATGCAAGGGCTTACACAGGTCAGGGCGTGTCTGTGATAGAATGCTAAACAAAGAAAACTACGGATTTCATGCACAGATGTCGGAACTGACAATGTCTGTACCGCTTGTATCTTCTCTGGCTCAGTTGATTTTCCTTCTGAAGAAACCGCAAGTCCCAAATAGTTGAATTCCTGTTAAAACAAGTGACGTTTCTTCGGCTTCAGCTTTATCCTATCTCCACAATCAATATATTAAAAACATTCTTCAAATTGACGATGGCTTCATCGAGGGTTTTCTCCGAATGCTACGATATCGTCCAAATCCACAGGACATTTATCCCATTGGTAACCGGCCAGAACCATCATCATAAGACGTTCGAATGTTGATAGCGCATTGCATAATCCAAGGGGCAACACTTCGAACTGCCAGAGACCATTCTTCGCTATAAAGACCGAGGTTTGTCTAGCAACGTCATCTAATTTCATTTGCAAGATCGACAGCGGTGAAAGATTTTGCACCATGATTGAGTCAATGCTTCGGAGAAGATGATAGGCACCCTTTATTGTTACCTGGTTCAGGCTTCTGTAGTCCACAAAGAACCTTATACTATCGTCGTCCTTGGTTACCACGACGATGGGTGACGCCCAAGAACTGCACGACCTTTCTATAATGTAATTTTTCATAACATATCCTTAACCTGTCAATCAGCCACTTTTTGTTTTTGCATCGTCTCGGCGGTTGTCGCAATGGCGGTACAATCCCAGTATTGATGGTATGCTCGACACCTTTAGCTTGCCCTAAATCCGCATCTGATTGTGTAGATATGTCAACATACTCCAGCTTACCTTAATTCCCTGGAACCATTTCCTCTGTACACCGGTTGGTTATACAGTGGCTCCTGATCCTTCCATAATGGTGGTAATCCTTCACCACTGTCATCGTTAGATGCCATCACTACCCTAGCTGCATCACCTAGGGCGTTATCCACAAACACACAAGTGGATGTCACTGGGCTTGCTATTGATACAGTACTACCTTTGCGGATAACTTGAGGTTCGCCCACAGGTTCATCACCTGTAATGGGAAGAATTCTTCTTCACTATCCGCTGGCGTTCTCCCAAACAGTAACACATGATCGGGAAGTGTCTATTTGTCTTTGTCTATTTGTATATTTGTTGTTCTGCTCAGGTGCACTGGAAATAATAATCTGCTGACCACTTGGAATCGGTAGCGTTTGATTAACGATCAAGCGGCAGTTTCCAGACTCCACCAACCCCCCTGTGCTGTAAACAGAATTCTTCACAGATGAACATCGTCAAGAAGTCCATTACCAAACTACAATTGTTGCGAATGTTAGTGATGATGACATCCATTGGTGGGCATAATCCCCATGTCCAACAATTTATATTCAGTGGTGTGGGGAATTTAAACGACAAAACTATCCCTTGAAATCCCACATAAAATCTCCTACATAAAATAGTAATAAAATAGTTCAGTACTTTATACCACTTTATAGAACTTCGGCTTTACCATCAGTTGATCTTGTCCTGTATGTTCAGATCACAGTAAGTATGCAAATACAATACATTTCAATGTGATCTAAGATTAATAGGATGCACAGCATGAGTCAATATCCTTTGAAATATATTCGTCTGAAAGTGTTTGTTTCGTTTTGTTCTATAAATTACGAAAACTCATGAAAAAGCGTTAGCTTCAAGAAGTTCGCAGAGCGGGTGACAGCCTTTCAATGATGAAATCTGGCCATTTGGCGACTGATACAGGAATAAAATGCACCAGATTATCATGAGTATATGCAAGCTTTTATTTGGTATTCTATGCATTTTGCGAAAATCGGAAATCTTTGAAAACTTCAACCCTTGCCTCACCACCCTCCCTTAACAAGATCTAAGATAGCAGCTGTCGTGATGGTTTAGCTGAGGGATGAGCTTCTCCCCCGCCCCCTACGCGCTTGCGAAGTGATCATTTTGTTCATGACAGTTCACGGTACCGTATCTATTCTAACTTTTACACAGCCATCACAAAGGTGTAAAAACAAGCATCTAGTCCGTCATTCAATATTCAGTCATTGCCCATTAAAGAATTGCCGCGTCCATAATCCAAAGACCTAATCCATGTAATAACATTAACGACAAATCATAGTATACATACACGTAGGCTAATTTTCTGCAAGACAGAAGCGGTCAACAGTTTTCAATGATGCCAGCAAGACATCATGATGTTCTAAAAATATCAAATCCGTATCGGTGATTGGTATTATTAATCCATATGATATATGCTGTAAAGTCGCTATCTAGCGTATGATCTATCTCAGTCACGTTTTGATTGTTATTGTTCATATGAACACTATAAGGATATTGAAATCATACATTCATATGACACCTAGCCTGGAGTTAAGCGGAATTATACACAATTTTCGAAACGCAACACCATAGATCTTGCACGCTAGCTCGTATTTTGCTATCAGCATGCAATATGTATCGCCAAATTTGAGAAAGTTTGAGTGAATTACAAGCGTCTGGTCCGTCATTCAAGAATATCCGCGTCCATAATCCAAATTACAACACATATAAGGGATGTGGGAAGAGGTACCGACATGCTGACAGATTCACATGACTTCACAGTATAGTCTTCCGGTTAACCTATTCTAAAGCACATACCAAGAATCTAACGATTCGTGATATGTGTTGTAGCTCAGATACGCTTTTATTGTACCTGTTCATATGGCAACTTGGATGATATGATCACACGGCCCCTAGCACGGGCATAAGCGGTATTAGATACAAATCTAGAGAGCTATGATTGAAATGCTCTGACAACTCGTATATTGGTAATTGGTGAACTGTTTAGCTGTGACAACTCATACACTTGGGATTGGTGAGCTGTATCGTCGTCAGATGAAAATGACGGCAGATAACACAAAAGACTAGTCTACAAGGGCGGGAAAGACCTATTCCATATAACAGTATTAGCACCAAATTTTAAAAAAAACAATCAGAATATACATCAACAGTTTATAATGATGCCGGCAAGACATCATGATGTTCCAAAAATATCAAATCCGTATCGCTGATCAGTATTCTTGAGCCGCAATAATCGTTGTTAAGTCGTCATCTAGAGAATGCTGTATCTCAGTCATGCTTTGTTTATGACTGTTCAGATGAACACCATGCGGATATTGAAGTACATGGGTTCATATGGCCCCTAGTCCCGGGTTAAGCGAAATTAGACACAAGTAACGAAACGTAACGCCATAGATCTTGCACGATACGCTCATATTTTCCTATCGGCATGCGATATGTATCGCCAAATTTGAGAAACTTTGAGTGGAGGCGCTTGGTGGTTTCGCCCTGTTTTATAAGTTTCTGCAACAACATTTTGTGACGTTGATTAAAATCGTCACATTTAACACAGGATCTAGCAAATGCTATTAGGCAAGATATGTATACGCCATATGCAGGCCCCACTGGAAAGGGAATAATTTACGATGACGAAATTGTAATCTCTTTTGTCATGAAGTCGACGAAAGAGAATGCCCGCTTCATTTTTATAGAGATATAGATCTGAATATGATGTGCCTGTAGGGCTATCTGTAGTTTCCTTCAAATCAAGGGAAGGTGGATATATATCATTCATATAGCGATTATCAGATTGTGTATATAGCGTTTGGTGAATGAGAAGGAACGCGCTTTGAATGGATCGGTTTTTGAAAGCGCGTGCATATAGTCATATTTATAAGAGAAGAGATATAAGTCAGCCTACAGGGGTGCACAATTAGTGCCCATTGCAATACCTATATGCTGTTCATATATTGTGTTGTCAGATTTCATAGATATTTTAATGAGAAATTCAAGCAACTCTATCAACAAAGAAACATCCCACGAATGATATCTCTTGTATGTAGGAGAGCTAAAGAATGATTTATGGCTTCCAACAATAATATATCTACGATCAGTTTTCTTGAACACAGATACTATTAATGAACGTAGACGGTAAATAAGGTCCTGATGAGGGATTGTAGTATAGAGAGTCGAGAAATCCCATGTGGATACACGTCTGTACGGTACATGTCATTTAGCATCAAGTTTTTCCGTAAAACATTTTGAGTTTTTCATTATGCACACACATTCAACGCCAGAGTTTTTAGAAATATTGGCTCAATACCTTTCCAAAAATCCTTTTACCTCCTGAAGAGCCCTCGTCAACAGGGTTGAAAGAAGCTTGGTGGTGCAGCTTCTAGAACCAGCTTTGGATCTAGCTTTGTAGGGTGATTTATGCATTTTTGGAGTCCAGTATACTTTTGGTATGTCGTTATGATTGGTTGGAAGACAAATACCTCTTTCCCCGAGAAATGTTTTGTGATTGTTAAATAACTCTTCCAGAGTAAATGCAGTTTGGGAGTAAGTAGACGTATTTGATGATGATATTTTTACACTCAATTCTTTAACCAGCCTCTGGTAATAGTAACATATGAATATTATATTATTTGTCTGCTGGAACTATGACGAAGTTACTCTGGAGATTTGCTAGAACTTCTTGCGAATTGAGGTTTCTCAGTTTTTGTTTTGCTTTGGGAAGCGTACTTCTGTCAATATGGCGGATTGTGTCAACGACCTTGCTCTTGGTGAGGTTCAGCCAAACAGCGATTACCCAGATCGCCATTACAAATGTAGGGCACCGAACATGCGCTCAAGGTGAGGTCACGAAAGGTCACTTGTACCAACTGCCGCATTCTTTACAGGTTGAAAGTGGGTCATATCTCGGAAAAAAGTACTTTTTTCCGGAAATAAATTTTGTTCAGGGTAAATCAATATCTGGAGCCATTCTTTAGCCCATCTGGTGATAGTCCGCGACATTTTTTTAGTGATTTTACGTACGGTTCAACAATATATCAACCCTCGCCGCATCTCTCCAATGTTAAAAACTTCGGTTTTGCGAAAAAACAGGAAATACACGAAAAGCAGAAATGGCGATAGCGCCTAACTGAGACGTCGGTCCGACGACTAACCAGGCATGGAGGCTGAGTAATTAAAAAATCATGATAATATGAAAACAAAACCCCAACAAGTTCAGCTTTGTCGGTACAGGTTCTCATGCCAAACAAACTTTTTTAAATTCTGGTAATGAGAAAGAAATATATGTAACACCACAGCTTTCCCAAAAATAGGAACGAGAATGACAAATATACTCGCTCTTGAAGACAAAACGAATGAAGTCAGTAATTACAGTTGTATACCTACTTACGGAATGATTCTGTTATAGAGGTCATCGAATTAAGGGAGGTCACTCTCATTTGATGAAAGAATAATGGTGATAATGTGTGTATACTAGTCTGGCAGTGGTTATGTTACATCAGTAAGTTAAACGACCATAATGTGTTTGTCGACTCAGGCGATTTTAAATACCATGTGAGGCTTTTCTGCTTTACCGGTGATGTCTGGTGAGGAACACGTGTCAGATTCAGGTGACAAACACATGCCTGTGATGCAATCTAGTTGTTATCAAACTGGCCTATTCGCCATGTAAGGAAAATACAATAGGCGACTACATGTATGGAACCTTTGTTGAACCTGGAAAAGCTACCTGGCAAAATCGAACTCGTATGTCACCGTGGGATTATGTGGTTAGATGATCACGGCAGAAGACAATTTTTCCGAGCGATTATTATATTCCAGTTTCAAAATAATAACGTGTTTAATTTGATATTCCTAACAAGTGAAATAGCGCAATCTGTATTATAATATACGAATATGTGCCTTCAGTTGATTTATCTGTCGGAATTCAACGCTCCAGCTGAGCACATGCTGGGTTCGGGAAGTGCGTGCAATTCCTGTGAATCCATCTGCCCTACGATTTTCCTATATCAAAATGCTTCACTGATTTCTACTATGTGTTCAAATGCTTTTTTTCAGGCTGCAGAAATAAATATATTGAAGCGATATGCAAGAGTATGTCCTTACCTCAGAAAGGGGAAACCACAGCCACGACCTTGATGACCAAATATGTGGATGATGTTAACGACAATATAGTCCTACCGTTACAAGTTACAATGCCACGGTCTTCGAAAATACACCGAATGATATTCCTATCACCAGACAAGAGATATATAATTCCTGTTTCGCAGGTGGAAAGATTCACTGAGATAAATGCGCGCAAAAAATAAATGCATATATGTAATTGTTGGCGTTTAAAAACTTTGAAATTATACCAACATAGAATTTTGAAACTGAGAAATCACAAAAACAAAATGCTGCCAAAATAACATTTTTCGCAGCATTAAACAACTCAGTACAGATCGTCTTCTGCTAAAAGTTATGTTCTCTTCAATATTCGTCAATGTATGCCGAACACAAACTTTCAAAATTGACTAATCGTTCTAATATATTGTATTGTGTTCTACATTTCTAGTGTACAAAGAGTAAATTTTCTCGGAGTTTACAAGCACTCAATGGTGGAAGATATCCCGCGATTTACCACAACCAAGTACATTATTTGGCAAGGCCAGTGTGCTTATATTTGTGAAAAACAGTTCCGTCCTGGATTACGAGGCCTTGACAGAGACTGGAGGGGAACCGATTTTGAGGTTCATTGTAAGTACCAAAATGCTACAAAAATGAATTAATAGACATATTTAGTTGTCGAAAGTCGGGTCCTCAAGACACAGGATCAGGTCAAAGTTCGGTTTAGGTTCAGGTTCAAATGCTTATATGACATTTTAACATAATATACTTTAACATTCCATTATTTCATACATAATTCATTCCTATAAAATATACTCTAATTATAAATACATGTATATACGAATATTTAAATTGAAAACATATCAATCTGTATTAAAATGCACACACAGATTATTAAGTACTTAATGGAGAGAGGGAGCGTTGATTGGCGGGCGGAACGAAGGGAGAGAGAGAGAGAGGGATGAATGGAAGAATGGATAAATGAATGAAGGAAGGGAGGGAGAAATGCAAGAAGGAATGGAAGCATGATTACAGGGAGAGGGGTAGCGCCGAATGGCTAGAGGGAGACAAGAATGATTGGAGGGGCGGGGACGGGGGGGTGGAGGGATGGAGACAGACAGAGAGAGAGGGAGAGAGAGAGAGAGAGGCATGATTGGAGGGAGGGAGGAATGATTGGATAAAGGAAGCAATATGAAGTACTATGCAATTAATATTACCAGGATGTTCAAATAAAACAGATCCTCGAGGAAAGAGTTATTTGTCTTCCAACCAATCATAACGTCATACCAATAGTATACTGGATTTCCAAAACGTAAAAAATCACCTTTCATAGTTGGTTCTAGAAGCTGCACCACCAAGCTTCTTTCAACCTTGTTGACGATGGCCCTTTAGGAGGTAAAAGCCTTTTGGGAAAGGTATTTCTAAAAACTCTGTCGTTGATTGTATGTGGAAAAACTCAAAATGTCTTAGGGAAGAACTTGATGCTACAGATACAGACAAGTATCCACATAGGATTTCTCGACTCTCTATACTACAATCCCTCGTCAGGACCTTATTGATCGTCTAAGTTCATTAATTGTATCTGTGTTCAAGAAAATTGATGGTAGATATATTAATGTCAGAAGTCATAAAGCATTCCTTAGCTCTACTACATACAAGAAATATCATTCGCGGGATTTTTGTTTGTTTATAGAGTTGCTTGAATTTCTCATTGAAAATATCAATGTGAAATTTGACAAAACAATATATCAACAGCACATAGGTATTCCAATGGGTACTAATTGTGCACCCCTGTTGGCTGTTCTCTTATGAATATGACTATATGCAGGCGCTTTCAAAAACCGATCAATTCAAGGCCGTTCCTTCTCATTCACCAAACGCTATATAGACGATATTCTTGCTGTGGATAATCGCTATATAAATGACACAGTGAAAGATATGTATCCACTCTTACTGGATTGGAAGGCAACTACCGACAGCTCTACCGGTACGTCATATTTAGACCTATATCTCTATAAAAAATGAAGCGGGCCTTCTCTCTCGTCGACTTCATGACAAAACAGATGATTACAATTTTGACATCGTAAACTATCCCTTTCTGGAGGGTAATATTCCAGTGGGACCTGCATATCGCGTATACATATCTCGCCTAGTAGCATTTGCTAGATCCTGTGTTAAATGTGACGATTAATTCCGCAACAGTCACAAAACATTGTTGCAGAAAGTTATAAAACAGGGCTATACCACCAAACACCTCCACTCAACTGAAAGTTTCACAAATTTGGCGATACATATCGCATGCTGATTGTAAAATACGAGCGTAGCGTGCAAGATCTATGGCGTTACGTTTCGTAACTTGTGTCTTTTTCCGTTTAACCCGGGGCTAGGGGCCGTGTGAACCAATGTACTTCAAGATCCTCATGGTGCTCATATGAACAGTCACAATATTAATGAAAGCGTGACGGAGATACAGCATTCTCTAGATGCCGACTTTACAACGAATATCATATGTATTAAGAACACTGATCAGCGATATGGATTTGATATTTTTGGAATATCATGATGTCTTGCTGGCATCATGGAAACTGTTGACCGCTTCTCTCTTGCGGGAAATTAGTCTATGTTTATGTATACTCTGATTGTCTTTTTGAATTTGGTGCTAACTCTGTTATATGGAATAGGGAATAGGCTTTTGGATTATGGACGCCGATATTCTTTGACGGACGACGGCTGAATTTTGAATGACGGACCAGACGCTTGTAATACATTCTTTCAAATGACCAGTGTTATAGTCACCCTTCCATTCTTTATCATTGGTCATGACATCCTGTTTTTTCCATCTTCACGCACAAATCGTCTTCTCGGGAAGTCACATCATCCCATCGGCTCTGTTCCAAAGAATTTATAAATGGGTACGATATTGACCTCATATCCATTTGAATTTCGAAAGTGCCATATGAGTGGATTATGATTGGGTGTTCTATTTATCTGGCCACCCCTATTAGGTGGAATGACATAACTACTGAGATAATACGTCACCCTAAACACAGTCACTGGGTATTTCCTGATTGGCACTGGTTTGGAGATGACATTTAATCTGGATTTAAATGCTTTTGATGGTATGATCCATCAAGGCTATTTCAAAGTGCAAACACAGAGGTCAACTTGTATATGAAGATGCTCTTTTCTTGCAATGTATATGTCTATGGACGAAATATGTTATCAAGGTTTGTTGTAACATTTGATATTTACTCCACTGCAAAACAACAGTTGTCCTATTTTCTGCACACCAAACAAACCAGTGTGTGGGTTGATGGAATAGTTGAAACATTACACCTGTAATTGTGCATATATATGTGTGTAATTATCGTCATTTTTCTTTTCACAGAAACTGACACATGGATACCGGAGATGTTTGATGCATGTTCCTTAAGGTTAGTAATATTTCTCAAACTGATCGTATATTTGTTATGACCGGTGTTTGTTATGTTGTTATCGGTGCCTCGTGAGCTAATAATACTACCTACCATCTCCTACTTGTACGAGATAAAATGTAAACTGATTCTATTCTTCCTCAATTGAATGGACTTTATTCTTTACTAGGCTCGTCTGGCCGTCTCAGATATCTAGTTTGATGGACTTTGTTCTTTGAACAGTTTAACTGAAAAATATATTCTTCGCCACAGAAATAACCTATATGTAAGAGTACGGTAATCCGAACATTTTGATTTCAGAGGTAAGTGGAAATAGTGCTCTGGATTTCTTGGGTTAATTATTGTACAGGTATGTATAGGTGGGATGTGTGAGTTATCATACATGTATTTGAATCTACATTTGTCAATTTTGTCTCAACTGCGAGACTTTCAACAACTGGAGGCACCTGTATAACCCCTGCCACTGCATGTATACAAATCTAGGTTGGTGGGTTGTTTGACATGGATATGACATTTCGGCAAGCAACGTTTTGGCAATTTAATTTCACAGCCAAAATAATGATAAAAAATAAAGATATTCACACATTTTATACGTACGTCGACAGACGAGGTCCTATAAATATAATTTTACAATCATTATTTCTGTTTGTCTGTTAATTTTTTTCAAGCTGTGCGATATCTCCAGTTTCAGGTCATGAATTGGTGCCAAACTTGGAGTATATGTTAACCATGGGGCAAAGAGGAATCCCATTCAATTTGAGGTCAAATGGTCAAAGGTGAAGGTCACGGGTTGTGAATTGAAAATTGTTATGTTTATGTTATAAGTACAGTTCAAAGTTGTGGATTGTAATGGCCAAGAAGAAAGCTGTTCATTTTAACCCCTCTGCCAATTGTTGCCAAAGGTTGTTGTCCTTCCGTCTGTCTGTCCATCTTACTTGTTAAGAAATATTCCCGGGCATTCCAAATTTTTATAAGAAAGTTGGCAATGGCCCTGAAGCTTATTGAAAATGACTGACCGTGACCTATTTTATCAAGGTCAAATTTTAGTATTGTTGATATCTTTTGAAAGATTATATCTAGGCTCTCCAAATTCATACTACATATGTAACTGGTGATTACTTCAAATCTTTCCAATTTGACTGACCTCGGTGTATATTATCAAGGTCAAATTCAATTTATTGCAATATCTCGAGGGATCATGGCTAGGCTCTCCAAAGTCACACCACAGTACATACAGTACAATGTGTATATTGAAGCTCATAAGGCTTTTGTTTAACATATGGGCAGAGTATGGTTCTACCAAGATGTCAAATTTTGTAATGATTGGCCAAATCAAACGTTGTATGAGAGAATGCATGTTATTTGCATGTTACGTGCACATTGACATCATTTAAACATATTAAAATTACATAAAGAACATCAGATCAATGGGAGGGAGGAAGGGAATTTGGCTTAATGTCACACTCAAGTTTGTTTCACTCATATGGTGACAGTCAGATCAATATGATTATATATCTGCTTCAGATTATATAAGAAATAAAGAAGTTGACCCGCACGACAGCATGGTCTGATTGATGGGGAATTTCCTCCAATACATTAGTAAGTAATTTGATAGGAACAAAAATTATCTTTACAATCTTCTATCTACATTATGTATATATAGTTTTTTGCCCAATAACAATTTTATTGCTTTATATTGCAGATGTGGGAAAAAGAAATTGCTGAAATGTTGTACCTTCCACTTTGTACTGAAATGTTGCATGCCAAAATGTTGTGTGCCGAAATGCCGCGCACGACTTACTGTGCATATTGAGATTTCTGTCAACAAATAAATTAGACAGATGAAAGCAGTATATACATTTTATGGGAGTTGTTTTGTTATTCTGAACCTTTTTTATGATGTTAATCATAACTATATAATAGTTTCTGCTGAGAAGTGAGTTAGTCTGTGCGTGAAAGCCTGTTTGCCTATTGAAAGCCTATAGCCCTTACAGGGGCACCTACGCTGTGTAAGAATAACTTTATTTATCATAAACCTATCTGCCAAAGGTATCTGATACAGTGCCATCTGATAATTTTCTGTATCATGCTAGTTTGATTTTGTGAATAGCCGGACATCTTTTAAGCTCAGTGACCTTGATATGGCGCAGCGCCCTCTGTTGGGTAAACTCCGGAACTAACTTAGGAATGCAGCTACAGTGTTACAACAACAACAATCACAATACATATGTAAAAAGCAAATAAAGCATATTTTTAAAAATCTAAAAAAAAATCTAAAAATGATTGGTCCTAAACAAAATGACTTCTATGAATCCCTGATTACAAGTGTCAACCCCTCGGCCACAACAGTCTACGCTTGATCATGAAAACGATGGCAGACAAGGCAGGTTTCTCGGTTTGTCACCCCCCAAAGTCAGCCTTCCATGGTTCGTGATTTGCGCGTGTTCAACCAGTCCACTCAACAAACTCTTTCAACTTCTAACTCTCAGACCACAGCTGGCGTCTTTCACGGCGCAACATTCAATAATTGTACCTTAAATATAACGGTTCGGTAGTCTTCTGATTGAGAAAAACAGTTCTTGGTCCTTTGTTGAAAGTAATACTGACCCTCCTCTCCAAAAACAAGAACCGTTTTGCCTTCGAATTTGCCGATCACGTGAACATTCTGGGATTCCCCTCGCGGAGTGAGATATGTAGAAACAGTATATGTGAAGTGACTGAAGAAAACCAGAAAATGTATCGATATGTTTCATTCGCTTTATACTGTATATTCAGACTTAAAATATACGATTTCTGATTAAATAATTTATTTCAATGATGTTTAACAAAGGCTTTGTTCCTAAATCTTTATTCTTATCTCGAACTATATTAAGCGGAGTTATTTTCTTTTTCGTATCTGCTAAGCGACCATTGAGAACATCGTCGTATTTTTCCATAAAAATATTTTGCTTTTATTAAATTTAGAGGTATATGGTAAATAGACTCGGCTGATACGACAGTCCAACCTCAGACAACTCGATGTTGATACAGCGTCGCGGATCACACACTATCATGATAATCTCTATTTATTTCCCACCTGTATCAGGTGTAATATACATGTATATTTAACTGTTTTCCATGGTGGACATTTATTTCCATACATGCAGTAGGTATGATGTAATATGAGACAGTAATCAACACTATGAACAATTTCTCTGAGTACACATGATTTGACTCGTAGAAGTAGACTTAAAAAGTAAATTAATGTTGATTTTGCATTTAGATTTGACCCAAATCCATAGAGTTCACAATGCACGACGCTGTATGAACCGCCTGGTCACTCTGGTTCGAGAGTGAGTTGTTGATCCAACACAGTTATGAGTGACACATTGGCACCCATCAGTAGTGACATAATTTTGTATACAATACCGGTTTCGTTTACCCAATTTCTTATCATTTCCTATCATGCGGCATGACTATTAAATCTGCGGCTGTCTGAGTACATATTTAGTAAACTGGTACAGTTTCAGATAATCTGCCAAGCTGACCACACCTCTAGTAGTTGATGACTTAAAGGTATTGCTATATCAATGCTATACCTGAACTACATACAGTGTAATTAATAGTTAGTCAGTCCCTTCTGAATATTAAAATGTTTGACAAAAGTCTTCCTGTGTAACTCGGGGAATTACGGGAAGATTCACATATACTTGTAAAGAATTGAGGAAATTGACTGGATAAGACTTTGCGAATAATTTCACAACAATTTTCCTACATAGAAGTCTTAAATCATATAGCTCTCGTACCCCCAGAACATGCCATCACCATTATCGCTTTTCTCACGAAAGTGAATTTCACTTGGCATTGAGTACATTCTTGAAATTGTATTGGAAATGTTTTATAACTACTAGAATATAACCCGCTAAGTATGCATCTCAATTCTAATGTTCATTGAGTAAGGACTGAATGATTCATTTTCTCTTAACAGTGACATACATGTATTACTGCAACATTGGTCTGCAATTTGGTCATACCTGGTGACCAATATTTCAAGAATATAGCAAATACCTGGGAAAATTTATCATTGAAGAAATACCGCACTTCATATGTTTATTAGTTAATTTACGATGAGGTTCTGGTAAAGCATGACCAAATTCTTAGCACTAAATATATTTTTCTATATAGCTCATAATCAAATGAAGTAAGGGAGCTTCTTGTTAAATTAGGGCATGAGTTCCCTGAAAGGAATGACATATGCCGATTATTCAAATGAGATACGCTATGCCCAGTGTAGTGTTCTGATCCGCATGGATAGGAGTTCCAGTTGGATTGGCATATGCCATTCCCTGCCATTCCCTCTGTGCTATTGTATGGCCATATGCCGCCCTTTCTTTGGTGCGCTCGAAAATGGATGCCAGGGAGTTCCTAAGAGTTCCAACTCGGCGCACCATGCCACAGCATTTGGAACTGCGTTATGCAGTTCCTAGTGTGCCCCAATTTCAAGAAGCTCCATAATTTGGTCTTAGAAATATAGATCAAGGTTAGCCATCTTCAACTTAATTGCATATGGAACATGAATTTGACCTTTGGAAAATAGGCCAAGATCAGTGATATCCAGTAGATTCCAGGTCCAGGCATAGAAAGGGGAAAAACAATCTTGACAATGGCTAGATACTGAATGTCGAATCTGACGCTTATATATAATGGTAGCGTCATTTAGGTATTGTCTCGTAATATATGTGTACCAAGTTTGGTGGTTCTAAACCACTTGCAAGGGTGTCTAAGGAACCAACTTATGAAAGCAGCAACTTGGACGATGGCTGGCTACAGAAGTTCGAATCTGACGCTTTATCTATACCATCATTGTGGTATTGTCTCGAAGTATATGTGTGCCAAGCGATTGCTAGGGTGTCAACGCACGCTATCTGGGGCAGAAAGACGGACAGATATTTTAGCACGGCTCTTTTTATAGTATAGAGAATTCTCTGACACGGAAACTTTAATACAGTGAAATGTCACTGATTCATTTGGGAATCTACCTCCTGACTTTAAGGAAGCAAGCCCACTGCTCCACTTCACCAACTATCGTGACCATTGTTCACATACATGTACAGTTATAAAGTGCATGTAGATAGGATTGACCAAATGAGCTTTTCCCAAGTCGCTTTTCGTGGAGCATTCGGCAGACTTGTTCCACGAGTTGTGAGTTCCATCCTCACACGAACCAATGATTGGTTCGAAGTTTCAGTGTTGGTGAATTATGTTTGTGAGAAAGAAATCTGACTAAGAGAATGGGTTGAGAAGGGTAGTGGCTTGTAGGAAAACAAAATCAGATGTACATGTAATTCTATATGATGATATTTTAGCTATTTGTCCATCTCCATATCCAGAAGTTGTCAAACCTTTCCCAAGGATGATGTCTTCACCCAGGGATGTAACTGGACTCTTTATCATCAGACGCTGTAGTCAAAGAATAAGAATGAAAGAGAAGAATTTATTTAGGATTTTAAATTAGGATAACTGGGCAGGAGTAAAAGCATTCTTTCAGCATGTTTACAAGATGCACCACATTTCTTGTCCAAAACTTCAGCTTATTCCAGTGCAGTAATTTCGTTCACAAGGCTGTATGGTTTGACCTGGGTTTTTGAGCCTTGCAATGCCCATCCCATCTGAGGGACCTTGTGATAGAGAAAATCTGACCTTTCTTTGAGTGACCAGCTTTGGCTTGATTCAAAACTTTGAATATACTTTTCAGAGAATATTCTATCTCTGTTAAATATGCTCTGGGAATTCTTATTTTCTGAGATGATGAGAGATTACAACAGAGACTATTGTTTTCCATCAAACTTGATGGTTAACTTTCTGGATAAAACTGTAGCTGTTGAACTCAAATGCTGTGGCAGAGAGAGCACATTAATCGTGGCTGATTGTGTCACCCCTACACCATTCTGACTCCCTGCATTCACAGGACACCATCTCTGAGATCATATCATTACCCAATGCCATCGACCCTCTCATGGAAGCATGTTACTGCTCTTGATCACTCAAACCCCACCGTCTCAGACAAAAAGTACCAGATTCATTTCAAATGTCTTATAAAATGGTCCCCACACTCATACTTGTTTATGCCCAAATTGAATTTAAGAGGGTATATTTGATATCATTGAAGGAGGAAATTAAGGACATGTTATCACTTTTTACAGTTTTTTGGGGATCTGAAACTCAAAACATTCAAATATCCTGTTGGTTTGGCGGCCGTAACCTCTAACTCGTGATGTCAGAGTCGAAGTTCCATCGATCATAGCGATTATTCTACTTTAACTGAAACTTCAACTATACGACTGCAACTTACTGCCTTAGTTGTGCCAAGTACAACACAATACGGCGTCCCGTATCAATGCTGTAAATGATGTGATCATAATCCGACTCATGGGTCAGAGGTTATGGCTTCAATACATATTTCACCACATCTGTTTTAGGGAGCTTCTTGAAATTAGAGCACGAGTTTCTTGAAAGAAATGGCATATGCCGAATGCTCAGTGTAGTGTTCTGATCAGCATGGATAGGAGTTCCAATTCCCTCTGTGCTATTTTATGGCAAGCCCTATGAATCCAAAAATGGATGCCATGAGTCCAAAGTGAGCTATTTAAAAAGTTCGACAGCTGTGTTTGTATGATGGAATTCGAAACAACAATCGGACATGTTGGAATCTACAATACGAAATATCACAACAATCTATTTTTGCATTCATCACGAACTGGCTCATCCATGGCCTCCACAAGTTTATAAGTTGTTACAGTTTACAAAAAGGGGGGAGAGGGGGGGATCAGTGTGTGTTGTTCCACCAAGACTGAAAACAATTAATCAAATGTTTCCCTTCTATCTGTCAGCCAGGTACAACACCCATGGAGAGGTTTTTGCCTTGTTACAATAAGGCATTTTGATCTTGTGTAAGCAGTGGACTTCAAGACCGCAAATCCTCTGTTTCTAACTTCCTCTTTTCGCTTCCTTGTCCCTGATAACATGCATGCGCAAGTATTACCAACTTGATGCATCAGGCTATCTTATCATCTTTTTGTCATTTTCATCAGCTTCGCTTTTTTCATTTCCCATCGATAACTCTAAATAAGATTTCTTCGGAGATTTTATCACTTGTCAGTCATACCCATATTTTGTCGAAAGTGACTTTCTGCATTTTATTTTTCATAACTTGACAAATCTATTTCAACGTAAGGTTGTGATAACAGATCACACAAAGAAGTTGTAGACGGCCGAGCATGCTCAGTGATTCAGTGAATATTCATGCAGAACAACTGAATACTCGTGATCTGGATTTAAATGTAGGTAAATGTCACCTGATGGCTCAACTTAACATCTCTCTGATTTCTTCATATTAAACTTCCACACTGACTGGCCATTGTACAGTCAATGAATCGCTCATTATGATGTGTATCGAATTTTCCACGGCTCTCGACCCCTGTGCAAGAGTTCACTATTCCGTTGAGAATCTTGACAATCAACCATTTTATCTTCAGGGAGTAACATCAACTTTGAAACAATTTACTTCGCTACGGTAAAGTCTCTAATAATTTGATCACTTCAGATCACTTAGATTAATTTAAAAAAATATTCTACCTAAAGTCATCTCTAGATTGTTTAAAACTTTGGATTGCTCTGCAAAATGTTGTCATGAGCAGAGTTGCCTGGGTGATATATGTGAATTCATTGTCACTATTTACCCATTTCTGTCTAGTTATTTCACAGTTTTCAAAGTCTGTTGTTTGACAATCATCTTTCAATACTTAAGAAAATTTAGTTATGCTATTAAAACTAAATTCTTGGTGTCCTCAAACAAAGTTAAATCACAAATTGTCAGAATGGTTAATTTCAAATTCATTTTAATTTCAGATTTGTGACAAATGAAATGACACCTAGAGAATCTGTGAGAAGGCCAATGATACCAGTAGCTCTCTTCTCCTGTAGAATGTTGTGTATTGTATTCCTCTTTGGGTTGAGTTTGCAACTGGGTAAGTGTCTAGACTATTCTGATCGAGAGAAAGTTGCGGATCCGCCTTTGCACTTTTAATTCTTGGACAAATGGTTTGCGCTGGCGGACCAACGGGTGCACTGATGTGCGACTCCCCACTTACATATGGGGTACCTACTATCCATCTCTTTCCTGGCTGAAGAGAAAGATTATGAACCAAAAATGTACACTGAGAGTCGCACAACAATGCACCTATCGGATCTCCCGCATAAACCTATGTATTAAAGTGCAAAGGGGAGATTATAAGGCTTAATTAGCATGTCATGCATGTTTAGCAGCTTTTATGGCATGGAGTAAACAATTGCTTTTGTGATATTTCGGATGTATTTGTCATTTGCAGCATGTTGCTTCAGATGAAAGTTTATTTTAAAATAACACCATATTTTGTTTTTCTAATTTTTCTTAAGTTTTTGTAATAACTGCACGACAAACTTTTGTTCAGCTTCAGTGAAATTAGCATGTTTTGTAATGTATCCTAAATATACATGTAGTGCATCTTGTGAAGGTACATGTTTCTGGTCACTCAGAATTGACATCTGGTGTAATAGCTATGCAGCTTTTCTCTTTTTTTTTGTTGGAGTGAATTATTTAGGGGTTATTATATTCGATGGTGATATTGTATAATGTTCTGTTACTTCGTTTGGGGCCTATTTAACATGTGAGACATACATTCGAGACAAGCATACACATATTATGGACTGGATAGTATAGAGATTACAGTGGAGTAGATAGCTGAGATTGTGGACTTCGTTGTTATGGATTTCTTTTAGCATGAGGAGTTTGGGATCATGGACTATATGCATTTTATGTATCTGTGGACTGTAGTAAAGCTGCATTGTAAGCAATTGACCTAACATGAAGAGTACACGCCCTTGACTTCCATCAAGCTTTCCGTCAGAGCGTGAATCACTGCCAATCAAAACATCTTTGTCTGGAAGACCTTGGGAATTGTCGAAAGCTTCTTCTCTCGATCTTATGCCTAATAACGACATTCATATGGCATGGTGCTTGCATGTCCTCAAGGATAGCGTCTTCGCGGAAACATCATACATCTGTTGTCACAAAACGCTAGTTGCGCATGCATGACCGCCATTTGAGGCTTTCTCCATTGGCTAACAACAAAGAGAAATATGACAAGCAGGGTTGAAGGGCTCGGAAGCAACAAAAGACTATGAATTCAAGCGTCGTAATTCATGATATTTGGCAGTTGTCCAGACAGAGCGAAGTGATCTGGGCTATGAACATGATGAACAATAGAGTTTGAGTGGAGACATACAAACATTACAGAAATAAAAGATATTAAACATCTCTGGAAAAAATGTAAAAATGACGGCGCGGGGTGTCATTGTGTCATATTTATGAATGATGACTTTGGCTTAGAACTCTCAGTTCCCCCAAGCAGCCACCTGTGGAATATGCAGCTCGGTCAGTGGCAATAAGCTCCATCATTATCAATCTATCCTGTTGGAGTGAGGGCCATATTGCTACATGTGTCCTTCTTTTGGAGTGAATGAATTCCATTGACTTACCAGTTGATATAATATTCTACTGAATTTGAAACTTTGTTGCAGTATCACAGAGGATCCGTGCTCTATGAAACAATCCGGTCCCTCAGATATTTCTAGTGAAAATGGGTATTTTTGTAGTACGGGACACTTTCATATAAGTGTTTAAGATGGGGGACTCTGAAGCATTGTGTTATCATGATAAATTCAGGACTGTATATGGACTGTATGTGGGTATATATATATCTCAATGTTAGAACAATGTTAGATTGACTGAAAAATTGTTGAACGTGATGTTAAATAATATTCACTCACTGTTAGAATAAGTGTACATGTAGGCCAGTGACCTTTGACATTGGAGGACCCTCTGGGTTGTCCCGGACCTTTGTAAAACTTACTTTGTGTAGGGTTACTTTGAGGTTGTAGATTGCCTTGACAGTTACTTGAAACTGTAGTCTATTGTAAGTTTAAGGAAAATTGGAGATATTATGAACAATTGTTTTATTATGCATCTGTATGTTCTATTTATTGCATGGGTAGGGTAAGAATAGCATGAAGTTACATATGAACTACCACGCAGAGTAGTTCATAAACCTAATATAGCTGATATAGAATTTGCTTGACACAATTATCACTAATCATAGCTTAGTGAAGATACTAACAAACCCTGGAAATAACAATCTGACCTACTAGTTCACTATTTCTTGAACTCTCCGTGAAAAATTACACAAGATATATTGTAGACATGAAACAACTTATAACTCAAATGAGATATTATAAAATTTACTATTGAATTTGCTGCCTTCTCTAAGATGAGCCTTGAAATATCACCATACAATTTCTTCCGATGTTACTCCTCTAACTGATTTGTAGAAGGAATTCAATTATAATCTGTAGTATTCCAAAACATTAATGTTGGCATATTATCATTGGTAAAATATTGAAAATCACTTTTTCTGATTTACCTCCACTTGCCCCTTAATAACCTCCACCCTATCCAATGCCAAACCCTAGAATCTGCGTTATCTTCAATAACACTGACATGACGTCTGATTGTGAGGATGGACTGGCATCAGGTGGGCATGTAGACAATGCAAGTCACCACTGTGCTGGTATCCAGTGGGTTTTCTTAACACATACAATAATATATTTTCCATTCAGTGGAAAACTGAATCAACTGATCAGTGATGGCAAACCTAGCTACAACCCTTTTATAATTCAATCCCCCTATCAAAATTCAATAACCCCAAATTTGAGAGACAAAACTCAATCGGCTCCAATAAATTTGATCACCGATATCACTGAAATATTGAAGAAATAATGAACTATATGCATGAATTTGAACCTTTTGTCAACTTCGTGTTCTAATAAATTTGATCGCACCGATTTTATATGAGAAAATTTCATTTCCGGTTATTGAATTATTAGAGGGATTACCATATTCCTGCTATCTCTGAGTCTAGGGTTAGGTATACCAATCTAATAATAATACGGAATATCTAGCACTGCTCGAAGCTGTACATACATGTATATACATTATATGGCTTATTACTCCATCCCCCTTTTCACAAATATAATTATCACTCATACATGTGTGTCTATAACCTATGGTTGATGCAACAGGATCAGGTGTAGCCATCAGCAACTCAGTCTGTCTGATAGCTACAGTGTTGCTTTTCCCTTTAAGCTTTAGCCCATACACTATAATCATGCATACGGAAATGCCAAGAAGTTGCATCATGCTTTCACATGTGTAACTCACACTAGCTCTCACAGTTCAGCTTTCTGGAGAATATTGTCATTTCAGTTGTTCTTCAGATCCTCTGCATGTGATTGCTTGATTGGTAACCGGTAAAGTGGCTGTACTCTATCTGTAGAAGCTACACATATGCTGTTCACTGACCTGCTAACCTCATCAACGTATCCCAAACAATAATTTGTCCTTTTGATTTGCTGTGTTCTCGTTCAGTTCTTTTTACAATTTGCTCATGTTGAAATGATTGAAATTGAGCTACATGTACGCTTTGAACCAAGGCAGTAAAGGAATGTCATCACTTTTCATTAATATTATTGCTTTAATTATTAACACAACCCGTAGTGTGTAGCTGGTGGGATGTTCTCCCTCCATAATTGATAGGGCCATGAGATCAAGAAGCTGATATATTGAGTCATAGTCAGAACAACCCTGTTATTTAAATATTTGGAGCCCAATGTGGGGCAGAGTGGTACTGGAAGTGGTGCACCAATGCCTTGAAATAACTTTATACTAAATTTATTATCCTCTTTAAATATCACATTGTACCAGCTTGTCCCGGTAGTAGCGGTAGGTCTTGGGAAGTTTCATTGATGTACCATTTTGGCATGGAACCTATATGTGTACTTTAATTAGCACATGTCGATGGGAGGGTTTGGATTAATGTCACACTCAAGGTTGTTTCACTCATATGGTGACAGTCAGTTTTGTTGGGAGGAGGAAGCCGGAGTACTCGGAGAGAACCACCGCCCGTCGGCAAGTAACTGACGAACTTCCACACATGTGTACTATACTAGACACATACAAATATATGGAGTATATGATCATGGAAATGTTTATATTTTGTCTGTAATCTAACTTTATTTTCAGTAAACCACAAAGCTTTTTATCGCATGTAATGCCATCAATATATAGTGAATGTTATAAAGTACATAAGTATTCCTGGCAAACCTTGTCATGATATAAAAATGTATGCATTTTTTGCCTCCAAAAATTGCTTCTGTATTTTTGTAATTATTCATGAAAAATCATAACCTCTTAACAATTGAGTAATGCAATCAAAGTTAACACAATACGCATGGCATAATGCTGTCAAACAGATATGTTACCGGTGCATTCACTAACAAAGGCCAGAAAATAAGGAAATCATGAAAAAACACATTTTTGTGTCAGTAGATACATTAGCGGTAGGCTATTAATTTAGGTCATGGTCACTGTGACCTAAGAATCGAAAAATTATTAAAAATCACAATTTGTTGTGTCGCGTTCAGCAATATTGTGTCCTTAAATACATTATGGTGAGATGATGTTTGAAATGCCAAAATTGAGGTCGAAGATCAAGGAAGGTCACTGTGACCCCAAAATCTGGAAATATTGAAAATCGCAAAGTTTTGTGTTTGACGATGCATTCAGGGGAGACAGTTGTGTTGTCAGGCATGTACACATATTGAAGCCCATTCTGACTGCTGTTCAGATTGATTCTTAATTTGGACATTTTATCTTTCAGTACAAGGTAATGACCGTCCAAGATTGATTGCTTTCGGTGGATTTGCACGGGTAAACGAAAACTCCCCCATTGGTAAGTGCTGATCATGTAAACATAATGTCCTTTATTGCGTAGGTGTATAAAGGCTGAGATGGACAGTAAAGGGCACTGTGTGTCAGGTCAGCATTGGTTATATAGTGCGAGACATGATACTTATGTAGATGCTTGTATGACCTCATGATAAAAATTCTCGTGAAACTTGTATGACACTGTCTGAAGGTATATGAATTAGCTCTTGCTGACTAAAATTGTAAAAAAATCTTCTGACCCTTAACAGATACAACCTTAACATAGAATTTGGCCCAACTTGAACCAATTTGAACGAAATTTTGTAAGAAGTTAGAAATTGGAGCGATATGCAAGAGGTGGGCACAATTGACGACGTCTGGCGACAAAAAAGCAAAGATATGACTCTACAGGAAAGTATTCGTCGACACGTAACATTCAAACCCGAGAATACGGTGGATTCTTAGAGGTAGCCTTAGTATCTCAGCCGCGTTTTTATTGCAGCTGTTGTTACTATGTTGAGACTATGAAGTATCCACACGCCCTTCAGCATCGACTTAAGCGGAATTAGATACGCTAGTTCGGGAGCTGTGATGACATCAGCTCAAACAAATAACTCATCCGATGTTAATGGATGAGCATCATGGACGTGTGATGGAGTAAACGCCTTAGCATGGGGTAACCTGGTAAATGCAAGAACCTAGAAAAACTAACCTGTAATATCCGACGTCGTACGGCCTAAATTTCCCACCGAAACAATAAACCTACATAGATTTGTTGAGTGACATGCACATAGGGCGGGCCTCCACCTCGGGGAATAACTGTACTTGAATGTTCGTTTTCAAACAGCAATATTAAAAAAAAAATACTTGTCTTTAAGGCAAAAATAACGAAATGTTTCTCATAGATAGTCGCATCAAACATTTACCTCTCGCCCAGCCCTTTTTATTCACATTTCTGTCCCCCCCCCCCCACCCAAAATGTGACCGCCGCGCCAATTCGAACGCCCGCTGAATATTTTCTTTTTAAACTCGTATTATCTGTAATTCTGGATGAACACCTGCCAGTTGAGTGGATCTATCGAATAAAACTGCATACCTTGAAGTATTTTTCAGAGCGTATCTCCGCTCCCGTGTCTTCGATTCGTTGATGCTACCCCAACTTCCTTTTCTTGATGCACCAAAATGCACTATAGACGCATGCATTGCGCATATTGTATGTACAAGTAGGACCAGCTACACACTCGAAAAGCAGCAATTTGAAGAGCGATGTTAAAGATTCCAACTAAAATTCGCCTGGGCGATTTGGGGTGTATCGCAGCCTGGGTGGGGGGGGGGCGGAAAGTGCCCCCCCTTATATATTTTCTCTACCACTAAGGTCAGAGCGCTGAAACTTACCACACAGTATCTTTGGTTCAAGCTCTACCGGAAAATGTATAAAAATCCAAGATGCCCGCCATGATGACGTCACAGTGACGTTATAATCTCGGAAGCCATTTTTCGGCCTTTTTGGGGTCGATTTTTCGAAATTTTCATTTTTCCGATTTTTCTCTCGAAAAAAATCAAATAAAATATAGAATAATTAGTTATTTATAAATAAAATACTTTCAAGGCCTTTTAGGCAAGGAAAATGTGAAAAAATGGAGCAAAAACATTGAAAAACACGACTTTCGCGGATACCACATAGCCGCCAGTTTGAATTTACCCATGATCCTCTGCCCGTGGGTATATAAAAATAGGCTCAAAATGACCCCAATAAGATAAGCTTAAAAGTCACCAAGTTTCAGCCTCCTCGGTTTTGTCGTTTCGGAGCAGCAGAGAAAAGTTCACTACGGGGGCACTTTCCAGGCCAGGTAGGGTTAAATCATCTGACCAAATGCAATTCCTCTCGATTTATGATTATGTTTGATCACGTATCACAATGTGTTCCGTATTTTTGTTGCTGTTGTTCCGAATTCACGATTATGGTTTTCAAACGAAAAAAACCCAAAACACATGGTCATTGTTTTTATGTTTCACGAGTTAAAAGATCATATTTTCCCACAACAGCGATGCTTGTGTCGGCATGTATCATCGAGAGGACGAGTACAGGTGTGGGAGACGTGATCACATCTGTGAGACAGATCAAGGATTTGGGAGAAGGCATTTTTGTAGACTATCTAGCTACAATTTTTTAGGTGTGCAAGAAAATACTTGAGGACACGCCAGTGTGTGTTCCCGCCGGCGACAATGTGAAATTGTTATAATCGGGAAGGGCAAACTGTCGTGAGACGATTATTCTTCCAGGCAGCAGTTCGGGAGTCCATTATGTTGTTTGGGTAATATCTGCGCTTCAAGCTGACCGCAGATGAGCCAGGAGGACGGTCCTCAGCAAACTATCAGTGACTGTAACCGTATTTGTGTTGATGCAAAATGCAGAGAGACGAACACAGATGGGATCACGTCTATCACAGAAGTATGATCTCAAGCGACCTAATGAAAGTTACCAGCTGTATAACAATTTCCATTCACCAAGCCTCGATCCGTTTTCCGCTTTTTACAAACAGCTCCAAATCTAATCTCACCCACAGGCAACAAAAATGTAATGAGTTGTTACATTATTATGCGTGCGGTGTATTACGCGAAACATGTCACATAATTTAGTTTCTATCTATGCAATTATGTCAACCATGCCATTATATATTTCAATTATGTCATGAATAACATCAGTACAGTATTATATCAAGACAAACGCAAACGAACTCTTTTTGGATAGAGCAGTTTTACAAAATTTACAGAGCTGTGGCGCGGCTTAGCAACACAATGGCGGACTTTTCATTGAAAAAATGACGTGGATGGGAGGGATAGGTATCTATGACTACAACCTGAAAATAGAACCGGTACATTCTTTCATTCATGCATTATCCATCACGCGCTAGTGATCCATGCCAATCAAAACGCCAAACCAATGGAATATCATCGAATCATACGAACTGTTCTTTCCGTTCTACATTTTTATTACGGTGGGGCAGAGATCATTCCTGCAGCCGTTTAGACGAAAGGTATATGCAACCGAAGCCAGGAGATTGAACAATTTCATAGATCACCTGTATATTAGGGGAGAAAAATATTGGAAATAAAAACCCGCCTACACCACCAAATAAATATAAAACGAAAAAAATGAAATAAAAACCCGCCCGCTCGCACCAGTATTTAAAAACAATTCAATTTTTTTTGGCATAATCAGCAGCAATCGAATTTATCAATCCTGTCCTTTTATAGGTACAATCATCCAATCTATAACAGCCACCGATCGTGATGGCGAGTTACCTATCTATTACCTGATTGACCCCAATAATGCGGAGGCGAATAGATTGACAGAGCTTGGTAATGCTACGGGGGACAGCTTGACAGGCAGATCTGTGGATGTCAAACTGAAAATTGATAATCTAGACCGAGACTATGTGAGTACAGTTAGTCACATTATGACTTGATTGTTCGTGAGCACTGCTTTATACATTTGCCAGATGAGAAGTAATCTACATAAACCATAGAAAAAAAATCATGGTACATGTATTACTCTTTAACTTGTCGACCAGGACCCAACATGTACCATCAAGGTTGAGGGGTTCTCAGTGCTTTGCACTGTTCATGTGAAATAAACGAATTCTTTTTGATGATGAAGTTTTCAAATTATCAGTACCCATGGTAACGAATGATCCAAGTAATATTGTTCTTCATTGTAGAGTCCTCAGGAAAGACAATTGTGGTATGAAGTCCATGATGGTACCAATGCGGCGGTAAGTGACATAACATTTGGCATTTTTACGAAGCTGTTTCAACTCGGCCTCATTAAATGGTGAAGAGTGAATTCGCTCTTAAAATGATGGTGGTCTACCATAAATCTATTTCTACATTATAACCATGGTTATGTATTTATAATCAATTATTTATAATTGATTGACTGGGAACCATTCTTAACTTTCTCTGCTTACACTCCTTTTAAAGGTGAATTGCAAAGCTTTCCAAAGTTCCGCTAAAATGTCAGAAATCAAGGCCTTTGTATAGAAATAGACAAACTTCTAATGCACAAGCTTTGGACTCGTTCCAACAGGTATCGAAGACGTGACGTCATAAAACGAACAATTATAACGTCGTTACATTATGACGTTGCCTTTGTGACGTCAAGAAAAACGACATGCGCATGCGTCATTTACCTCTTGGTACACGTAGCCACCTGGCGTAAGTTCGGGCTGGCGAACCCCATTGTTTATCCGTTTCCATGAAAGATCGAATGTTATATAGAGATATACACCATAGTGGTTTAATTGTTTACTTATTCCCATGGAATTTAGAGTCTTGAAGTACGGCGACACAATACACAGAGCGTGTGACGTTCTGACGTTAGAATAGAATAGAACCTTTAATTGTACTGTTTTACCAGTATAAAAAAACATCGTTACAGAGAACAGAGAACGGATAGCGTTACGGCGTACAAAATAGCGCCCTTTACGTCATAGAGGTCTGATCAGCGTAGCAAACGATGACGGCGCAATAAGCACAAATAGAGCAACGTTATACACAACTACATCCAGCTTACAATAAAAGATATAACCTGTATATGTTTCAACGTTATATCACAACATATACATATATAGTATTTAACCGGTATCGTATTTACATACGCCACTAATATAGATATATAACACATAAATGTAGTAGGTGTGCAAGAAAACCTAGTATAATCTGTGTCGTGTCCGACTCCTCCTCCTACTCCTCCTCCTCCTCCTCCTCCTCCTAGTCCGCTTTACTCACTGCACAGCGGGTCGCATAGGTATGGCGTGGGATAGGATGGGGCGAGAGACCTGGGGTTTTCAATACCTGAGATTCCATGGGCCAGGCTTACACCCTACAGTAGAATGGGTCGAATGCGCATGCGCGATGAGTAGTGCGCGATGAGTAGTGTAGAAAGTACACGCGATCTCCCTATCCCTATAGGTGTGGCGCGGGATAGGGTGGGGCGAGAGACCTGGTGTTTTCGCTACCTGAGATTCCATGGGCCAGGCTTGCGCATTACAGTATAATGGGTCGACTGCGCATGCGCGATGAGTAGTGCGCGATGAGTAGTATAGAAAGGGCACGCGATCTCCCTATCCCTATAAACTAACCCATGGGGGTGAATGAACCCATGGGGGTGAATGAGCCATGGGGGTGAATGAGCACTCGTATAGAATAATACTGGAATCACCGAATATATTGGACCAGCGGTTCCCAAATTCTGTTAAAAAATTCAAATTCTTTAAATTTTGTTAAATTCAGAACGTCACACGCTCTGTGTATTGTGTCGCCGTACTTCAAGACCCATGGGAATAAGTAAACAATTAAACCACGATGGTGTATATCTCTATATAACATTCGATCTTCCATGGAAACGGATAAACAATTGGACAATCTGTATATTTACTGGCAATTTTATGAAATTCAACAGATCACTTGATAAAGGCTCCGGCATGAGAGTCGAAAGCTTGTGCATTAAATATGTTTACATGGAGTACAGCTCAGAAGTTTGTCTATTTCTATAATCAACGAACCCACGTATGAGTCTAAAAGATTACATCACAAAAGGCCTTAGTAGTTATAATTGCTGATATGTGGTAATAGTTCTGTGGATTATTTTCTTCTCCCGAGTATACGATGTCAAAATTTATACCACCAGAAAACGAGAGTCACAACTTTCGAAAACGTCATTGATTGCCTCCCATTGGATGTGGAACGTAATGACATTATAGTGGTCTTCACTCATTCACCCGACGTAGCATCACGTCATGTAAAATGATACATTAACTAAAACTTGAATGAAGAGAACCTCAAAAACGTCATAACGTTCTACAAGCAAAGAGAGACAAGCGATGTAAGTTTTCAGTAAGGATTGATAAGAGGATAACTTTAATATTCTTATTAGTACAATTTAGCAAAATATAATCGCACAAAATCGTATTACAGTTATATCACAGAACACAAGATGTATGTAAGCAACATTTGGGGAAAAATATGAAGCCTTACAGTTCACCTTTAAATGAAGATCCCGGATAAATTGACTATAGTCATTGACAGCAGCCGCGGAGCACATTTGAAAGTGGGGGGAGGGGGGTGGCTGAACTCTATACGGGCCATGTTAAATGTTGGAATGGTGCTATCTAACATTGCGTCCCAAAAAGTGGGGGGCTAGCCCAGTCCCCCCCTCCCGCAACCCCCCCTCCCCTCCCGCTCCGTGGTCCCTGACTGACCTACTTGCGGTCCCAAACATGTAGGTTAATTCGAACGCGACCAGTTGTGATGCATATGCCTATCACAGCATCTTGAACCAATGAA